>JAAGEH010000018.1:76488268-76584756 GCA_011751065.1 Lasiurus cinereus | reverse complement strand
GACTATTTTTTCATTATTGTTACTAAATCTCTTATGGTGCCTAATTTATAAATTAAGTTTTCTCATAGTTCTGTATGTATAGGAAAAAACAGAATATATACAAGGTTCAATACTACCTGTGGTTTCAGGCATCTACTGGGGGTCTTGGAACATGTCCTCTGTGATAAGGGAGACTACTCTACAGTGTCTGGTCCAGTATGCTCTCCAAAATACTAATCAATTGGTGTTTAAGTGAGGAGAATGGCATTTTTTCTATTTTTTAACATGTAAGAATTAGAACCCCATCTGGTACTTGTGCTCAAGAAACACAAAAATTGGCAGTGAAAAAGACTTCCCCCAGCTTCCTCTCCAGTGCCTTTCAATTAGACTGGCTGCCCTAATCCCAAACCACACAGTAGATACTTAACAAACAATAATAGTAATAGTCACTGCCATGCACGAAGACCTGCTCTCTGCTGGGAACTGTCAGTTCCAATACTCACATTATTCAAACATTAACAACAACTCTGTTAAATAATTATTATACCTAATTTATAGATGAAAACCAAATGTAAGGCTATTTTGAAAAGTTAGCTCACTCAGGAGCTCACAGTCTGTAAATGGCAGGTCTAGGATTTGAACCCACATTCCAACACTCATGGTTTTTTCATTGATTCTTTGTACTTTATGCTATCTTTCCAAAGGGGAAAAATGGCATGAAAATACGACAAATTAATGAAAAAAATTGCACTGTACAAAATCACTTGATGCAATGTATTCAGGACACAAAAATCCCCTCATTTATTTTCTGCCTAATTGCTACAGTTCTCAAGTAGTTTATCGGACAGGGCTGGCTTTGTCTACCCCTGAGGCACAGAGCAGAGGCAGGACTTGGAAAGACAGTTCAGCCCAGCAGAGATGGATAAGGTGGGTCCTGGGTAACAAATCCACCAAGAATGCCATAGCCTCATGGACTCCAATGGTGTTTTCAGGGGGAAAATGCTGCACTGAGTTGTTTAGATGTAAACTTGTGTTTCTTCTCAATAGAACCAGACTCCTCTAACAAGCTGTTTCAGAGATATAAGCTGGACCAGTCTGTTTGCTTGTGAGACTCAATCCACGCTGATGTATTTTGGTTGTTCTTGGATCTACAAGCAAATGGCTATAAGGCAGTGATTGCTGTGGCTTCTTCAACTTGGCAACCAAAGCTCCTGGGTGTTATTGGGCATGTTCAATTCTGACAGCTACTCTCAGCTCTTGGGAGAGACAAAGGCAAAGAGGCAAGGAGAGGGACCAGGTGGTGGGCAAAGAAGAAAACCTGGTTTAAGCCAAAGATGGATAAGGTATTGTCAAATGATCCTGAAAATACATAAATAAGACAAATGAGATCTATTCTGAACTTTCATGGGACTTAACCCCTTTGCTGATTCAGGTGTTTCACTAGAGCTTTAGTTGTAAGCTCTTTCCATGTAGAAACTTAGATAGATACATGTGAGCAGTCACATGTAAATGCTTTCTGGCTATTTTCTTATAGACCTTATTGACCATGGGTATGCAATGGGCATAAGGATGGAAAGTAGCGATGCATTTACAGACCCATGAACCAAGAGGCCAATTGCCACGGTGAAAAAAGCAAGAGGACAGTGCCTGACCTAAGCATTAACTTTATAAACTGAAGCAAAGTCCTTTGTCCATGGCAGCAAAACCAGGCTAAGAAACTAAATTCCAAAAGAGCCAGGTTCTAGTGAGCTCTTCCATTATCCAGCTTTGCAACTTTGTGAATTCAGTTTCCAAAAGTCTGGGTTTTGGGGCTCCTGATACAGAAAACAGGGAGGTAGCACAACATGATGAAAAGTACATGAAATTTGGACTCAAAAGGCCTGTGGGAAGCTAGCTAATCTCTCAGAGCTGACTCAATGCAAACGTTATTTTTCGGCTATCATTTATAGAGCACCTTTAGGCTCTGAGAATGTGGCAACGAGTAAAACACATCAAATCCCTGCCCTTGTGGACCTTACCATTTAGAAAGGGAAATACTAGTAGATGATAAGAAGCTAAACAATATGTAGACAAGGAATATAATGTCAGCTAGTAGCAAGCTCTGTGAAGAAATAAGTAAATAAAGCAGGATAGCAAAAGGGAGGGGACTTGTCAATTTAGTTGAAATTGGGAGATGGGGCTTGAGTAAAAAAAAGAAAGAGAACTCGTGGTCATGGACAACAGAGTGGTAATAGCAGGGCAGGAGGAGAGAGGAGGTGGAAGAGGACATAGAGAGGATAAATGGTGATGGGAAAAATAAAGGAAAATAATAAAAATTAAAGAAAGTTATTGTGAGAAAGCTAAAAAAGAATGGCAAACTACCACAGCACTGTTGGGTTTTTTATTGTTGTTGTTGTTGCTGCTTCAGTGGCTAAAAGGACTACTTCCCATAAGATAAGAGAGTTTTCAGGCTATTCCACGACTGGGAAATAAAGCTCAGAGTACCAACTCTGCCATTTCATATTCCCTGGTTTCTTTCAGCACTGCCTTCTCTGGTTATTTATGTATTTCTCATGTATTTATTTATTTTCCATCCTGTAGTAAGAGCTTGACTTCTGGTAGCAAGCAAAAACTTATTGCAAACAAAAGCTTCTAAGAAGCACTGGTCTGTGATGCCCCTGATCATGAGTTCATGTTCATCTCTGCTCCCCAGTGTTCCGGCTCAGCACTGGGCTCAAGGCTTGGAGGCCCAAGGCCTGCTTGTTTTGGAGAGATGCATCCGCCAGGTGGTAGAACCTTCCCGGGTCAGGAAATGAGCCCTGAAGCCATCAGGCCAGTGGACTGCCTCCACCCTGAGCACAACAAAGGGTGCCTCTGTGCAGCCACATCCTAGCCCAGAAAAACACCCGCAGGTAGCAACACCCAGCTGGTGCCCAGCCTGACTCTTGGGATCAAGATCCTGACTTGAGTCTCTGCAAATTCATGGATTTTAGGTTTTAGAAGAAAGCCAGTCATCGGAGAGCTGACCTCTATTACAAGCAAAACTCTCTGTTTTGCTGTGTAATTTGATCTATATTTTCTAAGAAGTTTCCTCTTTAATAGCAGTGCAAAGATACTGAGAGTTACAGAATCTTTGACAAAAAAAGTGATAAATAGCATTATGGGAAATTACAGAATAAGAAAAACATTTTAAATGTTTCTGGTTGTCCAGCCAACAGGCACTTTCCAATGTAATTCAAATCTGTTGTTGTTCTTCTCACCTAAAACCTTATATGGAGAGAACTTTTCCTTACAAACCCATGGCAACAAGCTTCCAAGCTGGCCCCCGGTGACCTTCACCCCATTCTATTCATGCCCTTATGTAGTCCGCTTCACACTGAACCAGGACTCGTATATGTGAGCAATAGAATAGAGCAGAAATGTGATTTCAGAGGTTAAGTCAGAAAAGGGATTGCAGCTTCCATCTTGGTCTCTTGGATTGATATGAGGGGTGGGCAGGAATAAGCCACCATGCTATAAGGACCCTTGAGCAGCTCTTCAGAAAGATTCACATAACAAGCAGCTGGGCATCTCATCCATAGCCAGCCATGTAAGTAAGCAACTTGGAAGTGGATCCTCGGCCCAAATCAAGTCTTCCAGTGAGTGCAGAACCAGCCAACATCTGATTACAACCTAATGAGAGGCACTGAGCCAGCACCCAGAGAAGCCGCTTCTGAATTCCTGCCCCACACTTGCTGTGAGAGATAATAAATGATTATTGTTTTAAGCAATTTGTGACCAGAGGGGGCTCCTGCTTCGGAGAAGGCCAGCAGGCCAGTGGACTCGGGTGCTGGCAGTTGCAAGGTGAACCAGAGAGCTCAGAAATGGTATTGGCTGAGAAATATGGATGAGGACACCAACTCCTGGCTTCTGTTTCCAAGCCAAGGCCTCAGACACAGGAAAGAGGCACAGACCTCTTCATCAGAACTATGGCTACAAGATGGTGATTGAGACTTATGAACAAAATCCAAGTACAATCCAAACTGGCATGAAAGGCAGGGCCAGACTAGTAACAATGGCTTCCTAGAGCTAAGGTAAGTCTGAGCTTCCAAAATCCCTCTTGTTGGGAAGGGAAAGGAGGAGGCTCGGTGACTGGGGTTCCCTCTCCTGCCTTTCAGCCCTAACCACAAGCACAGGATTCACCAGGCTCCCCTGTTGGGACTGGGCTACCACTTCATTTCCTTGTTTCTGACTCTCACCTGAAGCAGCTCTGCCTTCATAGGCCACCCTATGTAGGGGACAGGTCAGTCATTTAGAAATAAACTCAGCCAACAACTTAAAGAAATAGCACTCCTCTTCTTAAGGAAATCAGTGAGTTGAAGTACTGCCTGGCACTCAGTAGGTGCTCCACAAATGTTAGGCCCGGTTCTCTCCAGCCCCTGCAACCACTGACTTATGGCTTCCTGCTGCAGCAGATCCATAAAGCTAATCTAGACTTGCTCTATTGGCCTTCTTGTCTCTTAACAAAGACAGCACAGATGGTAGCACTGAGTCCTCCATTGAGTGGTGGTGCTGTCTTTTCACCAGGAGTCCCTAACCCTGGGTGAAGGGTTTTTCCTGAGCCCCATTAGCTTGGAACAGGTAAACAGAACAGAATGCACAGGAAGATTCACCATGGAGCACAAGCCAGCCCTTTGGGCATAGATTTCAGGAACCACGTGAGTTTATCACTAGCCCAGTGGTTCCATGCTATTTCATGCTCAGGATCACTTTTTTTTTTTAATGCTCCTTCAAAGTCCCAGATCCTTAGTTCTAATGTGCTTTGAAGCAGGGACTTAGATAAGGAGAAGGAGCAGAAAATTGTGTCCTTTTTTCCTCCTGTATTTGTGTCTCTAACTTCAACCTGCAGAGGGCACTGATCTTCAAAAGACTGAACCCAAACCCCAAAGCCCGCCCTGCACCTCGCCCTGCTGTTTACCCTGCAGGGAGGAGAGAGCCTTGGCAGCTGTTCGCTGTCTGTAAATAATGGAAATGGGGAAATTGAACCCTAGATTTTATTAACACTTATACATGGGGTATCTTCCCCAGGTAACATAAGGAAGTCCCAAAGCCACGGTCGCTTTTCATGTCTTCCTGTTGGGGAGGTTCCCTCACCTCTCCAATCTTAGCTCCATGTGTCTAGTAGACTTTCTCTGGAAATAACCCAACATTTCCCGGTCATGTTTAGTAACTAGGTAACATCAAAAACTAGAAGAATCCTGGTGCTCCAGGAGCCAGTCAGAGATTTTCAGGGGCCACAGGAGGCAGCTGCAACGCTTCAGGACCACCTGTTAGCAAACAAGGACAGAGGTTTTAGAGCTCAGTATACCCGATTCCAGGCCCCACCTCTGCCTCTTACTAGCTATATGACTTTAGGTAAGTTACACAACCACATCCCAGCCTCACCTGCAAATGGAAATAGTAATTAATTTCATAACTTTTTGACATGGAATAAATTCTTTGGGACATATAAAAAGCTAGCACTTTGCCTGGCACAAAATTAGTGCTTTGTAAATATTAATTTCTTCTTCACCATTCTTTTTTCTACCTTTAATAATACCATACTGGGTGAAAAGATTCTGCAAGTTTTCCTTGGAAAGCCTCAGCCACTTAAATGAACCTAATTCTTTCCCCCTTAAAAATAAATAAATAAATAAATAAATAAATAAATAAAAGTGTTTTTTATTGTCTGGTATCCCCCAAACAACCAGGGAGAATGAAGGCCAAGTGAGCATCAGAAAGCCAGCTAACCTGGAGGCCCTGGGACTGCCTTTGTGTTTGTTCTTTGACTCCTGAAGAGTTTGTGAAAGTTGGAAAAGACCCCAGGACAGATAGATCTTTGGGGAATGAGATTGGCAATGTACAATAACGTGAGGCATCTTGTTCTCCCTTCCTCATCTCAAGTGCCTTGTATGTTTCAAAGATGACATTAAAGCTAAGTTTCATGAGTAGAAGAAGCTCACAAACAAATCTTGAATCCACCTCTTGTATCCCAGATGTTCCCCAGCAAGTTATTGAGTCACTGCCATGGAGCAAGCCCAGTTGTAACCCCTGAGACTGCCAGGCCCTTGTCTTCAAGGATCCTTCTGTCTAGCAGGGATATAGCAATGAATAGTAAGGACAGCATCATGCAATAAACACAGGCATTTGTAGCCAAGTATCGCCTGTCCAGAACTAAAATTGTAAGAGATGGGAATCTGAGCTCTATTGAGGATGACCCACATCCTCATCACTTGCCATCTTTATCTGGATGACTGGGTTGAACCTACTTCTGTATTTAGACTTGGTTAATTACCATTTCCATTTGCAGGTGACGCTGGGATGTGGTTGTGTAATTTACCTAAAGTCATACAGCTGTCCCTGTCCCATCATATAACTTCTATGCCTCAGCTATTTGTCTTAAGGAAGGGCCAGAAACTAGACTTAGGATATTGCAGGGATAGATCTAACCAGGGTCTAAACCAGTGGTTCTCCACCTTCCTAATTCCGTGACCCTTTAATACAGTTCCTCATGTTGTGGTGACCCCCAACCATAAAATTATTTTTGTTGTTACATCATAACTGTAATTTTGCTACTGTTATGAATTGTAATGTAAATATCTGATATGCAGGATGTATTTTCATCATTACAAATTGAACATAATTAAAGCATAGTGATTAATTACAAAATATGTAATTATATATTGTGAAATATTTACTTCTAGTTACAAATAAATAAAATTTTGTCTTGAAGCATGGTGTAGCAGTCCTATCTAATAAAAGAGTAAAATATGCAAATTGACCATACCTCCACTACACCCACAAGCCATGCCCATAAGCCATGCCCACCAGCCAATCAGAAGCGAGTAAGCAAATTAACCCAAGCAAGATGGCTATGGGCACAGAGAGAGCTGGAGGGTGGCTTGGCTTGCCCCAGTGATGGACAAAGCCAAGCTTTCCACACACCCTGGCTGGCCCAGGCCTCCACTTAAGGCTACAAAAGTTTCAATTGTAGAAGATAAATAAATTCCAGATACCAGGGCCTCTGCTTGGGTTGTTGGGAGGTGTGGCCAGCCTGAAAACTACCACAGGACCCTCTCCCAGGCCACCCCATGGCCCACCCTGCTCTGGGACACCCTTCAGGGCAAACCAGCTGGCCCCCACCCATGCACCAGGCCTCTATCCTATCTAATAAAAGAGTAATATGCAGATTGACCATCAATCCAACACACAAGATGACTGCCCCCATGTGGACACAAGATGGCTAGCAGGGGAGGGCAGTTGGGAGGGACCAGGCCTACAGGTGAGGGCAGTTAGGGGCAAACAGGCTAGCAGGAGAGCAGTAAGGCATCAATCAGGTTGGCAGGGGAATTGGTTAGGTGGTGATCAGGTTGGCAGGTAGAGTTGGTTAAAGGCAATCAGGAAGGCAGGCAGGCGAACAGTTGGGAGCCAGCAGTCCTGGATTGTGAGAGGGATGTTCAACTGCCTGTTTAGGCCCAATCCTACCTATATCAGCCTAAACAGGCAGTCAGACATCCCTCGAGGGGTCCCAGATTAGAGAGGATATGCGCTGGGCTGAAGGACACTCGCACCCATGCACAAATTTCATGCACTGGGCCTCTAGTCTTAATATAACAACAGTAAACTACATTGTTACATTTTGCAACAGTATGCATAAAAAGCCAATGTCAGTGCGAAGGTTGAGATTGCCTCTTTCTCACCAGATCAGAAATTCTCAGGGCAGTCTTTGCAAGAGCACAGTGAAGATCATCTTACACAACAAGTTCTACTTCTGTATTTAGACTTGCTAACCAACAAGCTTGAAAACCCTGTTTCACAAAGATGTGTTGTTGGAAACAGAAGAAGGCTCAACACAGTCTCAGGCAGAATAGGATATGACTGCAAACACTTGATCTAGAATTTTGTAACTGGCATTGTAGAGAAATCAATTCTCGCTGCACTGCTGTTAATAAGTTCAATGAACTCTTCTTGTGCTGTCTCGGGAACTTCTTCAACTTTGACTGTGAATGAGCTTCTGGCAAGTGCAAATAGGATGTCAGGTAGATTTGAAAAGTACAATGAAATTTCATCTGCAAGCATGTGCAAGTGTTCTTTCACAGAAATTATCGTTGTAATTCTTTTGTCTGTTTCAATGTCATGTCCCTCAAAGAAAGTAGATAAGGTAAGCAACATGTAAATTTTATTTTCATTCAATTATGTTTGTTGAAGTTTCATTTGTAATGATTGGATCTTTTCAGACAAATCAAGGAATGTTGCATTTGGTCCTTGCAATGATAAATTTAACTCTTTCAAAATGGCATAGATGTCAACCAAGTAAGCTATTTTGTGCAGTTCACTTTTATCACTGAAAAGTGCTTTGAACTATGGTCTTGCTTTCTGATTTAAAAATGTTTTGAGTTCATCACGAAGCTCAAAAACACATTTTATAACTTTTTCTCTCAACAACCATCTTACTTCATTCAATGTGAAATAGAAAAGCATTGTTCGGCGCATCCAACTCATTGTACATTTGTGAAAACAGTTGACTGTTTAAAGTGCTCGCTTTTACAAAATTGACAGAACTTATAACACTTTTCATTACTTCTTGTCACTCTTGTAGCAGTGTCTTTGTTGTTAGTATTTGTTGATGAATCATACAGTGAATTCCAATGACTTTTGGTGACTCATTCAGTAGCAAACTTTTAAATCCAGATCGACATTCTAGCATAGCTGGAGCACCATCTGTGCAAACACCACAAACCTTTTCCCAAGAGATCTTATGCTCTTTCAGAAATGAACCAACTGTGTCAAATACATCACCTGCAGTAGCTACCGTTTCAAGAGGTTTGCAAAAAGAAACTCATCTTTAAAGTCGCCATCATTAATATACCTCACGTAAACCAATAATTGTGAATAGTTTACAACATCTGTAGATTCATCAAGCTGGATACTAAATATTGGGAAGTGGAGCAGATTTAATTTCCTGGATTACCTGATCAATAATATCAACAGACATGTCATCTATTCTTCTGTGGACGTTAAAAAAGGAAATTGCACTCAATTTCATAACAAATTTGTCTCTGATTATAACTTGAACAATGTCTTTGGCCGCTGGCAACAGTAAGTCCTCAGCAATGGTGTGCGGTTTCATAACTCTGATGATTCTGAGTGAAGCTTCAATGGTTGCTATGTTTTGTTTGTGGTATTTGCCACCAGTGTCAAGTCTGGCTTTCTTGAGTCCATCAGCTTTGCTTCTAAAATAGTTGGTATCCTTGCCGGCAAAGATCAGTGCTTGCTATCAAAATGGCATTTTAGTTTGTGAGGCTTCATCGATTCGGCTGATAGAACTTCACAACAAATAATACATTGCAATTTCTCAATTCCTTCTGTAATTATTGAATTAAAACCATACTGTAAAAAATCCTCAGTATATTTTCTGTTCTTAACGGAACAATCCATTATCATGGATCCATGGTTTGCTAATGAAAATAATATATAACAATAGCTTTAATAATACAAAAGATGATACATAGCATAGTTCAGAAAATATAGTTCATTAAAGTTTCCTATGATTTACCATTCTCTGTGTTGTTGTTGTTGTTGTTTTTACATACCTTTTACTATCACAAGGGGCAGTATTCACATCAACCACAGCTGAATATAAAAAGACCGATCAGCATCCAGATTAAGTTCCCATAGTATAGATATATTTTTTTACAGTAGTTGATGATTTTACATTTACCCAGTAATTGTAATTCATGAAGTGTCATTTTACCTCCAATACTGCTGCTTTCACCACAGTAGCTCTTTTTAACAGAGTAGCTGCTTTCAGCATAGCAACTGCTTTCTACACAGTAGCTGCTCTCTACACATGTGTGACTGATCCGCATAAGTACATTATAGCACTAACCCTGTCACATACACCTGTATTTGTATGGGGTGTTTGTGATGGGGTTGGCACAATGATGTCATCACTCCAGATACTCATATGTGGGAGTATCTGCATGTGGGTGGACCTGCCTGGAGATGTATAGAGGAGCGATGTCTTTGTTCCTAAGACCATTGGAAATATGTGTTTTCTGATGGTCTAAGCCAACCCCTGTGAAAGGTGTCACGACCCACAGGTTGAGAAACGCTGGTCTAAATAGAGTGAAAGTGTGGAGAAAAAAAATTAGACCTTTTAATTATTTTTAAAAGAGGGCTTTTAAATTTTTACGATTTTTTAAAATTATTTTTCAATTATAGTGGGCATTCAATATTATATTATATTAGTTTCAGGTGTATATCATAGTAGTTAGACAATTATATAATTTATAAAGCAATTCTCCCCAAAAATTCCAGTACCTTCCCCAGCACCATACATACTAGTAGTTATTATACAATATTATTGACCATATACCTTATGTTGTATTGACATCCCTGTAACTATCTTGTAACAACAACAATAAATAAATAAATAAATAAATGTTTTCAAATTTTATTTTGATCCTAGCCAGTGTGGCTTAATAGTTGAGTATCAACCTATAAACCAGAAGGTCACAGTTGATTCTCAATTAGGGCACATACTCAGGTTTCAGGCTCAATCCCTTGTGTGAGGTGTGCAGGAGGCAACCAATCAATGATTCTCTCCCATCATTGATGTTTCTATCTCTCTCTCCCTCTCCCTTTCTCTCTCTGAAATTAATAAAAATATTTTTTTAAATTATTTTGAAGCTCATTATAAAACCGAAGCTATCAACAAAACAAAAACCTGGCATTTACCACACATACTGGCTTATCTGGATTGGTCCAGTTGTAGCACTGGGCGTTCCACATCCTGGGAGACCCCTCAGTCCAGGACACATTGGAGCTGATGATCATCCTAGCTTTGTTCTGATCACAGAAGTAGCAGCAGAACTCAGAGAAGTGTGCCAGCCTGGTGCTTCAGCCCTGAACCATGAATGCAGAAAACCATAAATGGTCAATCCATGAGGCCCAAGTTGCTTCCTGAATATAAATAAAAAGATATGTAATATTTAACAAACACAAATATCGATAAGTAATGAAAAAATATGAGACCATCTCTGAGAACATTCAAGAAGACAAGAAATTGTGGTTTCTTGTTCTTGACAAAAATGCCTAAAGCAGCGGTCAGCAAACCATTAGTCAACAGAGCCAAATATCAACAGTACAATGATTGAAATTTCTTTTGAGAGCCAAATTTTTTAAACTTCTTCTAATTCCACTTCTTCAAAATAGACTTGCCCAGGCCGTGGTATTTTGTGGAAGAGCCACACTCAAGGGACCAAAGAGCCGCATGTGACTTGCGAGCCGCAGTTTGCCAACCACTGGCTTAGAGCATAGCATTACACATTTCTGAGAATGACTGGGATCTACATTTGCCTGGAGAGGCTTAACAAAAGAGCATAAAGGTTATAGCCTGAGCATTGATACAAAACAGATCTGACCTCAATTCATGGCTTTAAGCTTATACACTGTGTTACCCTTTCTGTGCATTGATTTTCTTTTCTATAAAATAATTTATACTTTGAAGTGCTGTTCTATAAATTAAAGTAAAATTATTACAGTACATAGAATATTAGTTAATAAATAGTAACTGCTATAAAAAAGAAAAAAGCAAGAACAAACACCTAGCATTTTATTGTCTTCGGGGTACCAAGTAGAGTTAATAAGGGTCTAAGAGTCAGTCAGCTCATGAAAGCAATTTTGCCATGAAATACTAGGACTATAGTTTCAGATAGAATTTGGACACCATTATAGTTTCACATGTCCTCACAGCTGAAAAAGGCCTGGAGTGAATATCTTCATTTGCTGTCTCAGTTTCTCCTCCATCTTTTTCTTCATCCTTTTTTGTGCCCTTGGAGGCTGGCCTACGTGGTCTGTATCAGTGCACTTCCTGGCCCTCTGGATTTCTACTGGATTTGGTGCAAACCAGCTGGCTACTTCTCTCAAAAGAAGGTTACACTCCTGTTAAGAGGCTTCTGCACCCAGTCTCTCTGACTCCAGGTTACAAATGTCAACAGTTGATCTCTACAACCAGCCTCGGAGATCTGCAGCATCCTTTGGGGGTTCCCAACAGCCTGACCACACATTTGTCAATCATCCTTTTGTAAACGTCTCCATTTATCCAAGTGATTATTCCTTTTGTTTCCTGCATGACTGCTGACAGATACAAACTTCAAGAAAGCTTTTAGCTCAATGATTTCCAAACATCAGTTTGGGAAGAGTTCTGGATTGGCCACTTCAGAGTCACCTGGGGATCTTTTTTAAAATATGAATTCCTGGCTTTTGCCAATGTAGCTTAGTTGGGTAGAACATTGTCCTGTGCATGAAAACATTTCGGTTTCTAGTCCCCATCAGGGTACATACCCAGGTTGAAGATTTCACATGGATCAGGGTGTATATGGGAGACAACTGATCAATATTTCTCTCTCCCTTCCCCTTCCTTTAAAAAGAACAGGAAGGAAGGAAGGAAGGAAGAAAGGAAGGAAGGAAGGAAGGAAGGGAGGGAGGGAGGGAGGGAGGGAGGGAGGGAGGGGGAGGAGGGAGGAAATTTGGATTCCTGGCCCTCACACTGGGAGTGCTTTTCTGAGGAGTTGTGAGTGAGACCTGGCACTCTATTTTATTAGCTACTTCTGCTACACAGCCACACCTGAGAAGAAGTCCCTGCTGGGGCTCCTGATGCAGCTGGGCCCTTTCCTTATCAGTGTTTGCTGCTCTTGCTTCATATTTCACTCTCTTCAGTTTTATTTTGGTTAGAGACCAAAAAAATACAGCACATACAAAAGACTATGTATATCTTCCATAAAGGTTATTTCTATAAGGATAGGCATTTTGGTCTATTTTTTTCCAGGTTTGGTAGCCTTGTCTGGCACACAGTTGGCACTCAGCAAATATTTTAAGTGAATGTTGAATGAATAATTTATTAAGAGCATTTGTAGAACTTCACAGGACTTAGAGTAGGTCAAGTCTGTGACCTCCAGGAGGAGATGACCTAAGCTTTGCATTTGGTTAAGATCCAAACAAACAAAATGTGATCCTGATAGAGAAAGATGAATTCATTGTCAAAGCTGGGCAAGTTGCTGAATATAGGTATAATTTCAAGCTGGTGGCTTTCCTGGAATTTCCTTCCACCTGTCCTTCAAAGCCTGATGCACACAGCTTTGGACAGGTGGCTAGCGCTACACGTCAGGAAGTTACAGTACATACCCATCAAGGCCCTGGAGATATGAAACCCCAACCTTAATTTTCCCCTCCTCCCTACTATTACATACATTCCAAGCACCCACGGTGCCATTTTGAACCCAGAGGTTGCTGTACATTTCAAATTGATTGTTCAAAATAAATGTTCATGCCAAATAAAAGCCCATAGCCAGGCTGGTCCTTCTACCCTCTACCTAGTCTACCTCTGCAGCAATTCCTAATTGCCTAAAGGATTGTCTCTTTCCTTACCCCCCCCCAACCCCCCCTTTTTTTGAATTGCTAACAGAAAATCTCTTGGCTTCCATTTTTCTGAAAGTATATATGGGTAAAAATGTCTATCTAATTTAGCTCTCTTTATGCAAGAGAAAATGTACTTGAAAAATTTTGGTTGAAACACAATCTAGGATAAGAAACATATTTCAACCCTTGAACCAGCTTGTACTGCTCATACCTTTTGTGAACAGCATGTTTTCTAAATAATTCCTGGTCATTATTATGAAAATCATTGCTGATTTTATGGGATTTTAAACTCAGTGACTGCCTACGAGCCAAGAAGGTGAAGAGAGCAACTTGCACCTTTTATACCTGGGCCCAGTCCTGGTGCATTGGCTGGTCCTTTGCCTGTTCTTTATAGCCTTTCTGTCACCTCCATCGCTGTTATAGCTTGCTGCTATTAGGAAGCTTGTTCCTAAGTGGAGGTGGGGGAGGGTGAGAGGGGAGTAACAGGGAGGGTACCAAACAAAGACCCCTAAGTAGGGCAGGGGTCACTCGGGGCTTTTATACAGATATTTATTTATGCCCTGAGTTATGCAGAAGCTGATCCAGGAGGAATCTTCACAATTTGAAGGATGTTGTGAAATGAGAAAGTTCTAGGAATTAGCAATACACTGGTGTCTAAAAATATTTTTGTAGATTTACAGAAAAGATTATGAAATGTGTGCTATTTAACTGAGAAATAAGCCTAATGAATGATTAGATCTTGCTTTTCAAATAGTTGTTATTTTTGGAGACTATATAGCTCTGGTGCAGGGGTGGGAAACTTTTTTTCTGCCAAGGGCCATTTGGGTATTTGTAAGATCATTTCCAGGTCATAAAAATTATCAACTTAAAAATGAACCTGTTATATTTGCTCAAATATTTAATTAACTAACCCTACTGCCTTGCCAAGGCCAAACCAAATGATTTCACCAGCCCCACCCCTGGATTAGAGAAAAAGAGACTTAGAACAGATAAAGACAAAAATGGCTATGAAAATATCAAAACCAGATAAAGAGAACACAATGAAAGAGAATTATAGGCCAATTATCACTCATGAACATAGATGCCAAAATCCTCAACAAAATCCTAGCAAAACGGACCCAGCAGTACATGAGAAAGATCATACACCATGACCAAGTAGGATTTATCCCAGGAATGCAAGGATGGTATAATATCCAAAAATCAATAAATGTGATACATCACATAAACAAATTGAGGGAGTGGGGAAACATATAGTCCTATCAATTGACCAAGAAAAAGCATTTGACAAAATCCAACATTCTTTCTTGATAAAAACTCTCAGCAAGGTGGGAATAGAAGTATCATACCTCAACATCATAAAAGCCATATATAATAAACCCATAGCCAGCATCATATTCAATGGACAAAAACTAAAACCTTTTCCCCTAAGAACAGGAACAAAATAGGGATGCCCATTCTCTCCACTCCTGTTCAACATAGTACTGGAAGTACTAGCCATTGCTATCAGACAAGAAGAAGAAATAAAAGTAATCCAAGTTGGAAAAGAATAAGTAAAATTGTCCTTATTCGCAGACAACATGATACTGTACATAGAAAATCTTAAGGACTTCATCAAAAAATTATTGGACTTAATAAATGAATTCAGTAAGATAACAGGATACAAAATTAATGCCAGGAAATCTATAGCATTTCTATACACTAATAGTGAACTTACAGAAAGAGAGACTAAAAAAGCAATCCCATTTACCGACATACCAAAAAAATTAAGATATCTAAGAATAAACTTAACTAAAGAGGTAAAAGACTTATATGCAAAAAACTAGAGGACAAGGGAAAACAGAGATAGAGGAAGATATAAACAAATGGAAGAACATACCGTGCTCATGGATTGCTAGAATCAACATCATGAAAATGTCCATTCTACCTACAGCAATCTACAGTTTCAATGCAATCTTTATTAAAATACCAAAGGCATATTTCACAGACCTACAAGGAACTCTCCAAAAATTCATCTGAAATTAAAAAAAAAAAGACCCCAAATAGCTGCAGCAATCCTGAGAAAGAAGAAGAAAGTAGGTGGGATCTCAATACCAGATATCAAGTTGTATAATAAGCCACTGTTCTCAAAACAGCCTGGTACTGGCATAAGAACAGACATTTAGATCAATGAAATAGAATAGAGAACCCAGAAATCGACCCAAACCTCTATGTCCAATTAATATTTGACAAAGGAGGCATGAAAATAAAATGGAGTCAAGACAGACTCTTCAACAAATGATATTGGGAAAATTGGACAGATACATGCAAAAAAAAAAAATGAAACTAGACCACCAATTTACACCATACACAAAAATAAACTCAAAATGGATAAAAGACTTAAACATAAGACGGGAAACCATAAAAATACTAGAGGAATCCACAGGCAGCAAAATCTCAGGCATATGCCAAAGGAACTTCTTCACTGAGACTGCTCCTAGGGCAATGGAAACTAAAGAGAAAATAAACAAATGGGACTACATCAAAATAAAAAGCTTTTGCACAGTAAAAGAAACCATCAACAAAACAACAAGAAAGCCCACTACATAGGAGAACATATTTGCCAATGTTATCACTGATAAGGGTTTAATCTCCAACATTTACAGGGAATTCATACAACTCAGCAAAAGAAAGATAAACAATCCAATCAAGAAATGGGCAAAGGACCTAGATAGACACTTTTAGAAAGAAGGCAGAGGAAGGCCAAGAGACATATGAAAACATGCTCAAAGTCACTAATTATCCGAGAGATGCAAATCAAAATGACAATGTGGTACCATCTCACACCTATCAGAATGACTATCATCAACAAATCAATAAATGACAACTATTGGTGAGGATGGGGAGAAAAAGGAACGCTTCTGCACTGCTGGTGGGAATGCAGACTGGTGCAGCCATTGTGGAGAACAGTATGCAGTTTCCTCTAAGAACTAAAACAAAACACTCCCATTTGACCCAGTAATACCACTTCTAGGAATATATCCCAAGAAGGTAAGAACATCAATCAGAAAGGATATATGCATGCCTATGTTCATGGCAGCACAATTTACCATAGCTAAGATTTAGAAACAGCTTAAGTGCCCATCAGCAAATGAGTGGATTAAAAAACAGTGGAACATCTATGCAATGGAATACTATGCTGAGCTAAAAAAGGGGGTTCTTACCATTTGCAACAACATGGATGGAACTGGAAAGCATTATGCTAAGTGAAATAAGCCAGTCAGAGAAAGATAAGTATCACATGATCTCACTCATTTGTGGAATATAATGAACAACATAAACTAATGAACAAAAACAGTTCAAGAGACAGAGAAACATCGTTCAGACCATCAAACCTCAGAGGGAAGGTAGGGAAAGGTGGAGGTAAGAGGGCTAGATCAACCAAAGGACTTGTATGCATGCATATGGGCCTAACCAATGGATACAGACAACAGGGGAGTGAGGGCATGAGTGTGTGTGGGGGTAGGGTGTAATGGGAAAATAAGAACACATATGTAACACCTTAATCAATAAAGAAATTTTTAAAAAAAGATCCTATTATTAGTAAGTGAAATAGTGTATTTTCCTAATAAATAAACATATTTTTCTTTAAAAAAAAAATGGCTCTGAAGGCTACCGGCAAAGCCCTTTGGAGGGAGCTGTGGAATCACTGGTCTTTATAATCTCTACAATTAGCACCACTTATTACATTTATATGCACTCCTGCCTGACAGGAATGGATGTTATGGGTTCTCAAATTTCTGTCTAACCTCAGGGTTCAGAACCACTCTTTCCCCAGCTCCCTCCTACAGCTTTACACATGTTTAAAGTATGTTGTCCATAGGTTCACAAGCAGGTCTAATCTCTTTTATGTTTTTTGTTGGAGTGTTATGGAGAAGTGAAACTACTGTCTGAGAGAAATGGAGAAATAGGAAAATGGAATTCAGAGGTTAAAAATATACTGTTTCTGGTCTTTGAAGGTACATGTACCTGAAATATTCTGACTCACTCTTTTACATTAGACAATGAGGAAGTATGAAGTATTAATAGGAAAACCAGGTTATAGCTGGGTAAGCAGTATCATCTACAAGATACCAAATGCATATATTCCAAATGCAAGATACCAAATGAAGTATCTTGAATTAAGTTTGGGCCCCTGAAGTTCTAATCTTATCTCCTTAATCATGAACTCTAAGATGTTCTTGGCACATTATTTCACCTCTCAGTGTTAGAATTCCCTGTTATTCTCTAATGTCATGTTCATATCTCAAGAACCAAAATTCAAGCAAAGGAACATGGAATGATTTTACCCCTTTTAGCTGCCTAGAATTTGTCAAATAGGACCTATTTGTTGTTCAAAAAATAATCCCTTCCCATATCTAGCAAAAGGCTTCCCTTGCCTTGTAAGGCCCTCTCTTAACTTAATCATCATTTCACCTAGTTCTATAGGAGGAGTCATAAAACAAATGAGTCAGCCCTGGCTGGTGTTGCTCAGTGGTTGGACTGACGGCCCATGCATCAAAGGGTCACAGGTTTGATTCCCGGTAAAGGGCACATAACTGAGTTGCAGGTTCCATCCTTGGCCCCAGTTAGGGTACAAGAAGGAGGCAACTAATCAACGTGTCTCACATCAATGTTTTTTTCTCTATTTCCCTCTCTCTCTTCTTCTCCCCCTCCCTCTCTCCCTTCCACTATCTCTAAAATCAATGAAAAAAAAAAAACAAACATTCTCCAGTGAGGATTAACAACAAAAAAAAATGCAAATCATTTTTATTTTTAAAAAATTTTTTAAAGAAAAAGAAAAAATGATAAAACTGACAATACCTTCCTTTCATGCCCTAACAGGAAAATCTACATTGCCAGGCGAAAGATAGCTTGTTACCTGCACAAATTGGCAAATGAAGCCCAATGCCATGGGAGAAGTTTGTCCTTGGTACCACAGTGGCTGAGAAGGGGCAAATATATCTTTAGAGCAACTGTTTGGTTTAATTGCTGAGAAGTCAATCTGGCCAAACTGCTTGCATTTGGCAATTTCTGGTGATTATAGTTTTCTGAGTAAACATTAGGTGACAGATGACCTCAGGGAAGAAAACTAGGCAAAAAAAGGATAAAAAAGAACAACTCGTCCCTCCATTCTCACAAATATATTGCGTTTAGACTGGTCCTCCAACCTCAGGTGCAGCAAGCATTAAATACCCTTGGTTATCACTCCACTTAGGACTCCAATTAGAACCTAAAAACTATGACACTTTGGAGCTTCAAAGGAGCCTTGGAGATTATTTCATCCACCTTTTCCATTCTCAATGTCTATAAAGAGACTTACCGAATATCTCAGGAACTGAGTCAGGATTAGAACTCAGGGCTCCTAATAGCTAATCCAGGACTCTTATCACATGTTATTCAAGGAGCTTTCCTGGCCTAATGTCCCAAATTATGGAGCACAGGCTTTAGGCTAAATCCATCCACCTTTAGAAAAGAAGGGACAAGTGGAATGAGAGCTTTTATAGGAACCTCCCAAGGAAGCCTCAGAGTTATTTTGCCCATCCCCCGGAACCCAATACTTCCAGAGGCCATATTTGGCTTCTCTTGGAAGCCCAGCAGAATGTTGAAATATATTTTAAGGAAAACTAAATGGTCATGCTTTAAAAAAAAAAATTATCATTAACTTGAGAAAGAGAGGAAGGGAGAGGAAGAGAGAGAGAAACATCAATGAGAGAGAATCATCAATTGGCTGCTCCTGCATGCCCCCTACTGGCAATTGAGCCCGCAACCCAGACATGTGCCCTGACTGGGAATTCAACCAATGATCTCTTGGTTCATAGGTTGACACTCAGCCACTGAACCACACCAACGGAGCTAAATGGCCATGCTTTTGATGGCAGCTCAAACCTCCTATCCTTCAAAGACAACATACCTGCCAGCCCTGGTATTCTGGTTTCCAACACTTTTACAACATCCACTGTAACCTTTGAGAGAGCCAATGCCTCAAGTGGTCACAGCCATTCTAGCTGGCCCAGTAGAAGTCAAGACATCACTTATCTCTGGCCTCCAGATACACTAATGGGGCAAGAGAGGATAAACGTACAAGGAGAGCAAAATGGAGCCACCGCCTTTGCCCATTTTTGTCATTGTTACTGTTGCCTCTGGACTGTGAACCATTCTCCCTTGGTGGTTGGCTTCCTCTCTAGGTCTCATCCCTACCTCTTAGTGGTCTGCCGCTGTTTCCATGTGGATGCCCTCTATCCCCTCTTGTTCACCAAACCTGAAATTGAACTCGTTCTTCTCCCTGAAAGATGGACTTCTCCATTTCTGTTAAAAACAAAACAAAACCAAAAAAAAGCCAAACACTACTCTTCTGAGATTCTTTTTGATCCAGTCCTCCTTTCCCACTCCCACCTGACATGTCAGCTGGTTCCCAAGTCTTATAAGTCTTTCTTTGGGAAGTCTTTCTTTTATGGCCCACATCTTGGGCCTGGAGTGCTAGAAGAATAAATCACTACTCCTAGGATCTTCCTCACTCTTCCCTCTATCTCAATCAATGATGCTTGCTCATTGTACATGAGACAATACACACCTGTTGTTCAAGCCACCCAGTGTGCTATTATGTTTCTGTAGCCCCAGCAAACTAATACACTGCCTGTCCCTCCCTAAATAGCTCCAGGATATATCCTACCTTTCACACCTCTATGCCTTGGCACTGGCTGATGTCTTTGCATGGAATGCACCCCACCCACCCTCTTTGTCTAATTTGGTAAATTCTTATTTGATTTAGCTTGAGTGTCCCTTCTCCTGTGACTCTTTCATGGAACATCCCTTCCCCAAGGCAATATCAGTCTCTTTCTCCTCTGCCATGATACACTAGGACTCACACATTCTTTTCATGGCACGTTGAATGTGGAGCTGCAACTCCCTGCCTGGTCAGCATTTGCTTTTAGGCTGCCATTCTTCATGTTTGCTGCATATTAGAGTCACCTGGTGTGATTTTTTAAAATAGTGATGCTCATACCCTATCCCTAAGATTCTAATCAGTGGCCTAGGGTGGGGCTTTAGCATCAGTGACTTTCAGTAAATCCCCCAGGTGATTCTAACATGCTCCCCAGTATGAGAGCCACTGTATTGCACGATGTTCCCAAAGGTTAGGGTTTCCACCTCAGTCTTTGACTTGTCCTCACTCCTCGCCCCCTAAACAGGAGCTAGCCTCAGGTAAGCACTTACTAAATGTTCATTGAACTGGATGAAGATCCCAGGCCCTCTGTGTGTCCTCTGCTTTTTTTTTTAACTTTATTGTTAAAAGTATTACATATGTCCCCTTTCTTCCCCCCATTTTCCTATTGACCCCTTCTAGCCCACTCCTGTCCCATGCCTTCACCACAATATTATCTGTGTCCATGCATATATACATACAAGTTCTTTGGTTGACCTCTTCCCACCCACTCACCCACCCACCCCTGCCTTCCCTCTGAGATTCCACAGTCTGTTCCATACTTCTATGTCTCTGGTATAACATCTCCACCTCTCCTCAAAGAAAAAAAAAATTAAATCATGAAATAAATCCTCTATAAAATGCCCATAAAATGCCTACCTTAGCTGAAACCGGTTTGGCTCAGTGGATAGAGCGACCGCCTGCGAACTGAAAGGTCCCAGGTTCGATTCAGGTCAAGGGCATGTACATTGGTTGCAGGCACATCCCCAGTAGGGGGGGCGTGCAGGAGGCAGCTGATCGATGTCTCTCTCTCATCGATGTTTCTGACTTTCTATCCCTCTCCCTTCCTTTCTGTAAAAAATCAATATATATATAATGCCTACCTTAAATCAACTTAGGCTGGGAATGTAAAAGTATGTTAATAGTATTTTTTTAAGTATAACAAAAATTCAAAAGGAGCTTATTTTAAATAGCCATTTTCCTGTCTTCTAATATATTAAGCAATCTCTTTTCTCCTCCTAAACACAGAACGTGGGAAAGAGCCTCATCAGCCTGATGCATCTCCTACACCCACTCCATGCCTTTTCCCATGAGGGGTTTCAGAGAGGAAATGCAGTGCTATATTTACCCTTTTCCACTGTTTTAACCACGCTTCGCTAGGGAGAAATGGAGTATGGGAAGATTTTAGACAGACAGTTTCTCCTTCTAGCATCCCCACTTCACAAATGCTCAATATCCTCAAAAGTCTTTCTCCTTTTCTTCTCTGACTATATAAACATGGAGATGAAAATAACTGATAAAGGACTATTAGCTTTAATTTTTTTTTCTGGGGATAAAATTAACACATGTTTCTTATACAAAGTTTAGAAAATACAAAAAAAAGCGGGGTGTGGGAGATTACTAGTAAAAATGAAAATGATTGGTAATCCCACCATGAAGGATTAGCAAATGTTCAGATTTTTGTATGTTTTTGTCATCCATTACTTATCTATATAAGGAAAACGTTTCCATAAATATATATAATGTTTAGAGTGTGTATGGGAGAGAAAAGAGCATATACTGACTATCTCATGATAGAGAGATCTGTCTTCACACTGCACTAACTTGCTTCTTTATATATTCAGGGAGTTAAAACTCAACCTCATAATGCATTACACTAAAGATGTTCCAGAACACTCTAAAGAGAAGAGGGAAAAAGGTTCTCACCTTGATCACCCACAGCTCTCATCACCATTGTCCCCACCTCAATAAATCTTCTCACTTCAGCCTCGCTCTCAACTCTCTACCCAAGTTCATTTCCCTTGGCACCAGCCTCCCCATGCCCTGATCTTTCTCCCAGATTCTCCATGTTTCCTTTCCTTTCTGATGGAAAGGAAATGTAGCTTATCTTTCTTTCCTTCAAGCTAATATCCCCACACCTCTCTTCTAATTATGTGGGAGAGGGACCTTCTGGTTTCTGGGCTAGACCCTCTTTGAAAGTAGTAGGAGATTATTAATATATTAGTACAAAAAAGGGAGACAGAAAGAGAAAGAGAGAGAAAGGGAAGAAGGCAGGAAAAAAAGGAAGAAAAGAAGGAAGGGAGGAAAAAGGAAGGAAGGAAGGAAGGAAGGAAGAAAGGAAGGAGGAGAGGAAAAGAAAAGGAAGGAAGATACCTAATTTTATAACACATTGTTTTATAAAACCATTAGGCCATATTACCCCAGATTTTATATCTTTATTTTTTATGTTTTTATTGATTTCAGAGAGAGAGAAAAGGAGAGAGAGATAGGAACATCAAAGATGAGAGAGAGCCAAAACCGGTTTGGCTCAGTGGATAGAGCGTCGGCCTGCGGACTGAAAGGTCCCAGGTTCGATTCCTGTCAAGCGCATGTATCCTGGTTGTGGGCACATCCCCAGTAGGGGGCATGCAGGAGGCAGCTGATTGATGTCTCTCATCAATGTTTCTAACTCTCTATCCCTCTCCCTTCCTCTCTGTAAAAACTCAATAAAATATATTTAAAAAAAAAAGGATGAGAGAGAATCATTGATCTGCTGCCTCCTGCATGTCCCCTACTAGGCAATGAGCCCAGCACCCCGACATTTGCCTTGTCCAAGAGAATTGAACTGTGACCTTCTGGTTCATGAGTTGATGTTCAACCATTGAGCAACACTGGCCAGGTTGCATCCTTATTTTTAAGCTGAACACTGTATTAGGATAGCTATTTTCTTTTTAATTAGAAGCTAACCTGGAAGTTAAAGGCATGGTCAAAAGAGAGGGAAAATTCAAACAGCAGTCCTTTGGGTTTGGTGCGATTAGAAGACTCTCTCTTAGTCTAAGGAAATTTCCTATGTGAGAGCACAGGCTTCATTTAGCACAGGCATTACCAGTGACTGGGTATGTGGGGTCATTTTTACTACCAGTTATTTGTAGATGTTGGCTGCAGTTCTGTTCTTGAGTAAATGAGGAAGGAATCCTGAAGTACACAGTCTCCCCCTCCCCCACTCCCCCACTGCCGCCAGGGTCCCTCTTTTGGAATAGAATGGGTAGACCCTCCCACACTTACATGATCTGATGACAGGTGAACCTACAAAATTCAAGGATCTCTTGAACAAAACTCAGACTCCAAACTCTGAAGATTATTAGGTTTTGTTGCAGAACATCTGGTGGGAGGCTATCCGAATATTGGAGAATAAGGACACTCAGTGAAAAGTATTCCAGGTAAATATAAAACTAAAAATTATGCTCTTCTTCCTTGAACTGGTCATAAGAGAGGAAGCAGTTTTAGGCTCCTGAACAGGAGTTGACAACCCACAGTCCACAGGCCAAGTCCAGCCATACTCATTTGTTTTAAGTATCAGTCACGTTACCCTCCCATTACAATGGCTGAATTAAATAGTTGGCGGAGGCCATATGGCTTTCAAAGCCTCAGATGTTTACTACCTGGTCCTTTATTTAAAAACAAAAAGAAGTTTACTGATCTCTGACCCAAAGAAATTCATTCTAGTTCCAGGAACTCCCCAATTTAGGACTGTTGTTTTCTGGTGGGGAGAAAACTTCATTCTTCGTAGAAAGAAGGAATGAGGAAACATCACACTATTCAGTGGGGTAAGCAGTTTTGCATCAGAACCTAAGAATCTGGGCCTGTCTGGCCAGAGTTTATAGGGAATGGATGGAACAGGTTCCTTAGAAGCAAATCAGATGGGGATTGAATATCTTTCCCTATCACCGCACCTTCTACACCCATAATCATAGAAATGCCCCTTGTAAATCTTCTGTAGGGCTCCAGGGGGGTTGAATTGTGCCAGTGATAACTGAAGAACATTTCAAAATAGTTAGACAGCAAAAGGATGTTTCACAAGTTTTCAAACTTCTCATTAGGGATTTGTTCTTGAAAATAATGTAGTCTGGTGGTGAAATATTTTGTCTCTGAGTTTTGCTAGCTGAGCGAGCTGGGACAAGTTACTCTTCTTCCTATAGCCTCAGCTTTATCATCTGAAAATCAGGAACAATAATAGCAGCCACCTCATAGCGTTGTTATGAGAGGTGGATTGAACAATGAATGAAAAATATTTAGCACAATGCCCAACATATTAATACTGTTCAGTCAATGTTAGCTGCTATTATTATAAAGATAGTGCTTCGGCTGACTTGTGTACTAAGAGTGCTGTCATCATAACTTCCTAAAAATTTTTTTAAGAATTATTATTAATGAGCCTGGAAGATTTTAGGTATTTAATAAGGGGTAGTAATAAAGATCTGGGTTTTAGATTACTTTGGCTAATGAAAGCATCTTTGAAACTTGTTTAATTGAATTCATAAGAAGGACTACATTGTATAATAACCCCATCTCATACTCTCATACGCGTGTGTGTGTGTGTGTGTGTGTGTTTATAACTGAAAACAATATTTAGGAAATAATGCATAATCTTCCCAAATGTAGCACACTTTCATATTTTCTACTGTATTTTTAAATGGTGGGCATAATCCACTCAATTAATTTTGCAATCCAGTAAGTGGTAAAGACCCACAGGTTGAAAAACACATATCATAGTGCCATCAAATTGGAAGTCCTGAGATATAATGTCTCTTATCTCTAAAACAACCATCTTTTGCCATTCTGAGACCTATAACATACTCAATTATTCGTTTTATGTCTTGCATCCTTAAGTATATCTTTTGAAGTCAAAACAAAGTGTATGCTTCTTAGAATCTTGCACAATTGTCTATCAGAATGGTGGAAATAAAAAAGCTCTCAAATTTGTTTTTAGGTGTAATTGAATTTATATTTGCAGGAAATTTAAGAAATAGATTGCCCTGTTTTCCACAGGAAATTTCATAACACAAATCATAGAATATAACCAGATGTCAAAATTGTCTACAACCAAGTCTACACCAAAATGAGCAAGTTTGGCAGAGAAGAGATATTCTGCAAGCTATATAAGGGAAAAAATGGCCGATCCCACCAGTTCCTATCTTCATCTAACCCCCAAACCACATTGCTAATGACAATTGCTAAAGTGCTTAGCAATTATTTATCATCCAGTAATTTAAGATTTTCTGTTCTCAACTCTTCTCTCTCTAACTATACTCTGGATCCAACTTGCTAAATTATGATTCCCTCTGTCACTGACAGAAACAAAACCAATATCTACTGTTTTTGTACATGTGACTTAATCAGCACTGTAAGCTCCTTGAAAGAAATGCAAAGACTCCAATGCAAACTGCAGCTCCAGGGCTCCACCTGCATTCAAGAGCCACATTTGTATTTTCAGCACATTCAGTGGCTCACAGTCCTGAGCCAGATTAGACCAGCTTGCAGAATACCAGGTCCTAAAATCTGCTTTCCTTAATGCTATTAGTCACTCACTTTTTCTAATCTTAGTTTCTGTAACCTGTTGAGCTTTCCCCACTTTGGAATTTCTAAGCAATCTGTACATGCTCAGCCAGGTTAAGGAAGCTATTTTTATTTCAAGTAAAGATTCACATTTTTTAATTTTTATTTGGATCTTTAATCTTCAAACAATGTACCTTAGATAAATATTACAGAGAAAATAAACTCAAAATATTAGTAGTTTAATTTGACTCTTTCCTCTTCCTTCCTCCTCTTTCTTCCTTTCTTCCTTCTTTTCTTTCTTTCTTCTACTTTGCTGAATTTCATGCCTTTTCTTCAATGAGTCATGAGGTAAAGTGATATAAAAACTATTGCTTAAGAAAAAAATTAAACTTTTCTATCTCTTCAAATTTCAAGGAGCTTATATAGAAGTATTCATTACAGTTGGTATATTCACATCTGACTATCAAAGGCAAGGTCAGGAGAACAAGACAAGTAGAGGAGTGATTAAAGAGAAGATAACCTGTGTTCAGGTACCTTCTTCCTTTGTTATTTTGTAACTGTGTGACTCTACAAAGGTGTCTTACACCTTATAGGAATTCCCCTCCAAAGCCAGAGTCCCTACAGGAAGAAACTTTGGGAGGACATGAAATGTTCATGATCTTGAGAGTGGTGATAGTTTCACAAGATTATGTTCAAACCCATCAAGTTTTGTTCATTAAATGTGTGCAGTTTTCATAAAATATCAATTATATCTCAGTAAAGTTGTCTAGAAAATACTGGGTTGGCATGCATGGAAATATAGATGGACCAGAAATAACATCTGTCTCCAGTAGAAATTAAATAATGCTATTAATAAATATATTTTAAAAGAATTTCTGTATAAAGTTCCCACAACATGTTTATCAAGAGCAGACAATCTGAGGCAGGATGAGAAAGATGGGGCTGAATTTCATAACATTACCCAGATTTCTCCAGATTCCACAACTTTGACCCTGTGTCCTAGAGCCACAAGCTAGGAGCAAGGGGTTCCACATGTCCCAGCTCCCAGACATTCCTGCCAGGCTTCCTATTGTCTGGAAACTTCTCACAGGGCCTTAAGGAGATGTGAAAGTCAGCTCTAAGTTCATCAGGCCCAGTAAAAAGGTTACCGGGGTTACCGATTAGGGGTTACCGGGCCACATTATAAAAGAATGGTATTATATAAGAATTTAGAAAAGTCTCTAAATATAGTACAAATTAACATTTTTGTATAAACAGAAATGGCAAAAAACAAACAAACAAATGAAAGATCCACAAAGCCAGAGCCTATATTCCTGAGTAGAAAGACTTCTGCAGCATGGCAGAGGCAAACTTCACTTCCAGTCTCACTAAGAACTTCTCACCAATGAACAGCCAGAGACTTGTGGTATGTGTCTACAGCTCTATTTGTTCAGATCAAAGCCTAGACAATCTGTTTTCAACATCTATATTGTGAAAACTTTTTCTAGACAGGTCTGTTGGGGTTAGGGAGTAGCCAGAAGTCACTGTTGGCTTTATTTCTTCCTTTGAGGGCTGAGGTATAGTCTAAGGCAGCGGTTCTCAACCTGTGGGTCACGACTGTGGGTCAGTTCTTAGTGAGACTGTGGGTCAGTTCTTAGTGAGACTTCCTGTCACATCTCTCAGGACTGGCTGAGGAAGTTATGGGAAGGACCTCCAGGAAGATGTGCCTTAGTGACCATCCCATAATGGATCCTTAAAATCTTCACCTCTGATTGGCCTGCTGCTCCACATAGATTCCCCAGGGCCAACGGGTCATAGGAGTTTACCTGCCCTTCTTGAAAATTCCTGAAAAGCACACTTTCAGTGATGGAGTGAGGCCGAATGGAGAAGCCTCCAATTGATTTCCCACATTAATTGGGACGAAGTTCCCACAACATGTTTATCAAGAGCAGACAATCTGAGGCAGGATGAGGAAGATGGGGCTGAATTTCACAACATTACCCAGATTTCCCCAGAATCCACAACTTTGACCCTGTGTCCTAGAACCACAAGCTGGGAGCATATGAACCGGGAACAAGGGGTTCCACATGACCCAGCTTCCAGACATTCCTGCCAGGCTTCCTATTGTCTGGAAACTTCTCACAGGGCCTTAAGGAGATGTGAAAGTCAGCTCTAAGTTCATCAGGCCCAGTAAAAAGGTAACTTCCTGGATGGGATGGCTAAGGTATATTACCTATAATGAGGAGGGAGACATCTTTGAATGTCTCTGAGGCCAGCTTGATGCTCTTTGGAATGCCCTAGACCAGTGGTTCTCAACCTTCCTAATGCCACGACCCTTTAAGACAGCTCCTCATGTGGTGGTGACCCCCAACCATAAAATTATTTCCGTTGCTATTTCATAACTGTAATTTTGCTACTGTTATGAACTGTAATGCATATATCTGATATGCAGGATGTATTTTCATTGTTACAAATTGAACATAATTAAAGCATAGTGATTAATCACAAAAACAATATGTAATTATATATTGTGAAATATTTATTTCTAATTACAAATAAATGAAATTTTTTGTCTTGAATCATGGTGTAGCATGGGTAACAGTCTCAGTCTTCATATAACAACAGTAAACTACATTGCTACACTTTGCTACACCGAGGAGCGGTCTATTGGTTCCTGAGATCATGGGAAATAGGTGTTTTCCACTGGTCTTAGGCAACCCCTGTGAAAGGGTCATTCGACCCCAAAGAGGTCGTGACCCACAGGTTGAGAACCGCTGCCCTAGACTATACCTCAGCCCTCAAAGGAAGAAATAAAGCCAACAGTGACTTCTGGCTACTCCCTAACCCCAACAGACCTGTCTAGAAAAAGTTTTCACAATATAGATGTTGAAAACAGATTGTCTAGGCTTTGATCTGAACAAATAGAGCTGTAGACACATACCACAACATTTCCTTGCATTTCCCAGTCTCCAACATTTGGCCCTAAGCCCTGGAGACCCAGGAGTCTGAGAACAAAACAAGACATTTTTGCCTCATGTTGAATTCCCATATCCTACAATTTCCTGTCACATCTGCAGCTGTTCTCTGTGCCAGGGCTTCACAGTCACATCTCTCAGACTGGGAAGGACTCTAGGGATCATCTAGGCCATCCCCCTACCTCCTAGTGGCTACACTCAAATCATGAATGTGCTCATGGCTTTGTGAGTTTGTCTTTCCTACCCATCTTCCAAACCCCTTCCAGATAAAGCTTTCATAGATAACAAACAAAGTTGGACATTCTGATGCCACATCAGAAAAGAGAAGGCCCTTCTCAAATTTTCCCCAGCCTCTCTCTAATGTGTAGAATTTCTGCTTTGCTTGTAATAGGAGCCTTTGATAATACATATGTCATTGCCATATATTACAGAAAGCACAAATTTCTGGTGAATGTCCCTGGGTTGGCCACTGTGTAATACACAAAATCTGATTGCATCTCAAGGACTGGCGCTTGATGATTATCATAGGTATGAGAGAGAAGATAAGTTAAAGGTGACTCTGTGCTTTCAAGCCTGGATGACTGAGGCATGGTCTCTGATAGTATCAGCAAGTCAAGAAGTTGAAGAACTTTAAGGATGTGGGGATATTAAGAGAGAAGATTCACTAGCCTTGAGCACAGAGTAATTTTCAAAGGCATTTAGACCATCATTCTAAATCCAGAAAGGATGAAACTCATTAGTTTAGTGATTTTCAGCCTTTTTGTTATCACATGGCATACATAAACTAATTACTAAAATTCTGAAGCACCCCAAAAAATATATTTTTTGCCAATTTGGCAATATATATATATATATATATTCTGACTCATTCACACCAGATGGCTAATGTGATGTTGGCTGTTATCATTTTTTTAATTTAACAATCTAAGGGAAAAGGGACCAGTGGCCCTGATTAAATAGCCATGATTTTGTATGTTTTAAAAATACAAAATCACTAACCTATTAATGTGGCACACCAGTTGAAAATTGTTGCATTATATCAAAAAACTATTTCTGAAGATGAGGTGGGACTGCTCTGCTATGGAAGCTATGATTTGTCATAGGACTTAGCTAGAAGAACAAGAAAGAAATACTACAAGATTACACAAAATTTCTTAATATTTATACTTAAAATAAATAACCTTCTTCTATTTCTAGTATATTCTCCAAGGAAAAAGGAAATTATAAGAAAGATTATAGAGAAAATAATGATGCTTCCTCTTTCAAAGCCAACCCTGAATTCATATACATATATATTTCAGATAGGAAGGGAAAGAGAAAGATAGAAACACCAATGATGAAAGAGAATCATTGATCAACTGCCTCCTGCACACCACCTACTGGAAACCAAGCCCACAACCCGGGCATGTGCCCTGACAGGGAATCAAACTGTGACCTCCTGGTTCATAGGTCAGCACTCAGACACTGAGCCATCCAGCAGGGCAAGCTTTCTATTTTTTAGCAGAACAGCCCCAATTCCATCAAGTCTTCCTTGTACATGATTGTTTCCAAAACCCTTAACACTTAATCTCCTCCAAATGCAGCATCCAGAATTTTAGAGAAATCTTTAAATATAATATGATCTGAAAAAATTAAGAGACCTGACACCTACCCTAGGCTGGCCACATTTCCCCTTAATACAACCTAATGCCACATTAGATTTTTTTTAATATATTTTATTAATTTTTTACAGAGAGGAAGGGAGAGGGATAGAGAGTTAGAAACATCAATGAGATAAAAACATCAATCAGCTGCCTCCTGCATGCCCCCTACTGGAGATGTGACTGTAACCAAGGCACATGCCCTTGACTGGAATCGAACCTGGGATCTTTCAGTCCAAAGGCCAACCCTCTATCTACTGAGCCAAACTGGTTTCGGCCACATTGGATTTTGAGCATCAATATGGCAGGCACCATTGACTTATATTTTCTTTTTATCAGTTAATTCCAATTTGTTTTTTTAAACAAATTATGTTTTTTATCTTAATTTACTTGTTTTGTTTTATTTTAGTTTTGGCTAACTAAAGGCAAAAATTTGGTCTTGTTAAATTATCCTACCTAATAAAAGAGTAATATGCAAATTGACCATCACTCCAACACATAAGATGGCCGCCCCCATGTGGACACAAGATGGCCACCATAAGATGGTCAGCAGTGGAGAACAGGGGAGGGGCAGGCCTCCAGGGGAGGGCAGTTGGGGGGGATCAGGCCTGCAGGGGAGGGCAGTTGGGGGGATCAGGCCTGCAGGGAGAGGGCAATTCTGGGCAATCAGACCAGCAGAAGAGGGAAGTTGGAGGCAACCAGACCTTCAGGGGAGGGCAGTTTTGAGGGACCAGGCCTGCAGGGGAAGGTAGTGGGGGGTGGGGGACCAGGCCGCAGAGGAGGGTAGTTGGGAGGTACCAGGTCTGCAAGAGAGGGCAGTTTGGGGAACTAGACCTGCAGAGGAGGGTAGTTGGGGGGACCAGGCCTGCAGGGGGAGGGCAGTTGTGGGCAATCAGACCAGCAGAGAAGGACAGCTGGGGAGAACCAGACCTTCAGGGAAGGGCAGTTTTCGGGGACCAAGGGGGAGGACAGTTGGGGGTGACCAGGCTAGCAGGGGGAGGGCATTTAGGGATGACCAGGCCTGCAGGGGAAGGCAGCTGGAGGTAACAAGACCTGTAGGGGAGGGCAGTTGGGGCAACCAGGCCCACAGAAATGGACAGTTGGGGGTGACCAGGCTTGCAGGGGAGGACAGTTAGGGACAATCAGGCCAGCAGGAGAGCAGTTAGGCATAAATCAGGTTGGCAGGGGAGTGGTTGGGGGTGATCAGGCTGGCAAGGGAGAGGTTAGGAGCAATTAGGCAGGCAGGCAGGTAAGCAGTTGGGAGCCAGCAGTCCTGGATTGTGGGAGGAATGTCTCAGATTGGAGAAGGTGCAGGCTGGGCTGAGGGGCACACCCCCCCATGCATGAATTTCATGCACCGGGCCTCTGTTATAATATAAATTCTAGATGCATGTTAATGGAACTTTTTGAGACTACTTTGAATTTAGATTTTGAACTTTTGTTAGCCATCCTTCCCAGCTTTATATCATTTTCAAATTAATAATCAAGCCACTTAAAATTTCTCTCAAATGTTTGATAAAAATATTGAATTGGAGGAGGAGGGGAACCAAGATATTTTCTTTCAACTGGGTTCTTCAGGATTATATTGTTAATGTATATTTTATTTATTATATAAATAAATAAATAAGTATTGTATTATATAAGCCATTGTATTATATAAGTAATTGAAAATTTTATAAACTATATTCATAATGCCTGTTTAATGAACTTCATTGGATTGAAGAAGTATATAAATAGCTATTTCATTAGGAGAAAAAATGTCTAGATTATTAAATTGGAATATAAAAATAATATTCAACTACTTGAGACTCCATTTGGGTCATTACATAATAACTTTCTAGCCCCAGAGCAAAGATTAAGGCTAAAGGGAGAGTAGAGAATCTGTAAAGTAGATGTTGACAGTTGCAGAGGTCACTACTCAAATTTCAGCAATGTGGTGACATCATTATTACTTAATGAAATTCCTGAATATTTTATGTTACATAAGTCATGTCAATCACTCTGGTATTTGACATTAATATAGTAACATTTAAAATACCATTTTTACCCTGGCTGGTTTGGCTCAGTGGATAGAGCATCAACTTGCAGATGGGTCCTGGGTTCGATTCTAGTCAAAGGCACATGCCTGGGTTGCAGGCTCAATCCCCAGTAGGGAGTGTGCAGGAGGCAGCTGATCAATGATTCTCTCTCATTATCGATGGTACTATCTCTCTCCCTTCTTCTCTGAAATCAATAAAAATATATTTTAAAAAAATAAATTAAATTAAATACCATTTTTCTCTTAAAATGATGTTTCCCAATGAGTATAAGCTAAAGTCCTGGAGTAACTGAGTGGCATATTTTGGCATGATTATAAAGGAGGCAGAGGGAAACCTTTGTGAATATGTTGATATTCACCTAATAAATGTTTAAAGTGAATTGAGTTTCTTCCTGACTATGGATTCCTGAAGGACAATCACAGTTCCTCAGTGAAACAATGTCAAGCCTAATCTACACCCTTATCTCCTCTCTACTCCATAGAAGAAACAGGTTTGTTTGTGATCCCAGATTTGACTTGCTGAGACTGACTTCCCAGGCCAGTGGGCTTACGGCAAAGCCCTCTCAGGAGCAAGCATCAGGGGCCACCTGCCCTGAGAAGCTCAGTAAGAAAGTTGAAAAGAAGCACAGAAAGAGGGTGTGAGATGTGAGGAACCATTGCAGGTCCATGACTCTGACCTTCCCTTCTGGGTCACCTAGCCTGGGTGTGGCCAGAATGCTTCAGATTCATGCACAGAAAGCTTCAGATTCATGCACAGAAACCTCACACTGTAGTGACAAGCCATCCCAATTTGCCAGGGACTAAGAAGATACTGCTTCATGGACTTTTCCATACTAAACCTGGGAAGTCCCAGGCAAATGAGAATAAGTTGGTCACTCTACCTTTTACACACACTGGACAGTAAGATCACAAGGGCTCATCCAAGTCACCCAATATCTTCATTCACTCTGAAATTCAAACTATTATGGAAAATATAACACTTGTTTGTCAAAGCATATGGTGATTAAATCAGCCCCTTCCAATGGAGTCCTGAAAGTGTGTAGGGTTGGTGGTTTATTATGAACTATTATCCAAGGATCCATATAACATGTGGGTGGAAACCTAGACTCTGGCCCCAGACTGACTACATCTGAATACTACATGACCTGATGAATTTTTCATAACCTCTCTGTTGTTTAGTCTTCTTATTTATAAAATAGGAATGGAAATAGGACCAACCTCATATGTTTGCTGTGAGGAGTGAGTTAAAATAGAAAGTGCTTAGTACAAGACTGGCCATGTAGTACCTAACATCTGCTATCATTTCTATTTTTGGCAATCCAGCAGATCTTTGCTTGATTTTTGTTAGATCTTGAAATGCACACTGCATGTGATCATTCTTTGTCAGCTCCAAGCGCAGTGGTGAATAAGACCAAGGTCCAGCCCTGATGCAATCCTCAAACCAGGTGGCAAGATAGACAAGCTGGCAACTGCACTCCAATGAAGTAAGGGCATTATTTTTGGAGTTGTCATAAATGCTCTGGGATGCCTTCAAAAGATAGTGTAATTGTCTTCAGAGTTAAGAAAGTGACATCGAGATTGAGATCTGAAGGAGGAGGAGGAATTGGCCAAAGGTGGAGAGGCAAATGGTGGAAACATTTCAGGCAGAAGGAATAGAGGAATGGGAGGCAGCATGTTCAGTTGCTATACAATTTAGAAAACATGCTGCTAAAAAACCTTAAATTTCATGCCCTGTTGAGTTCTGCGGATAGACCTAAGGTTGTGGCAGGAATTAAAATTGTCTTCCATTGGCCCCATCTTTTTTTTAGGAGTAGGACTCTGATCTCTGAGTTTTAGCTGACCACCTGATCCCTCATATTTTCTTGAACCTAAGCATAGCTTTGTGTCTAAATCTTGGTCAATGTGCCAACTTCCAGAATTTGTTTGTTTGGTTTTTTTAAGAATTTGCTTGTCCTCTGCTTCCTCTTCCCCCACTTCCTGTGGGCTGGAATATGTGGGTGTGGAGTAAGCCAGTTTCAACCATGCAGATAAATGCAATACCCTAGGAGAGGGAATATGGCTCTTCACAGGGCCTACTGGAGAACAGGCTCCTTCTTCCATTGCTTCTGGACTAGTTCAATAAAGTGAAACAAATTCTTCTCCCTTTTTAATGCTACAACATTTTAGGGTCTTTCGTTATAGCGGCTTATCATATACTCTAAGGAAAAGGCAGAAGAATATGTTGCAAGGTGGGGAAGGGAGTGGGAAAACACAAAAAGGGATGAAGGATTGGGCTGAGAAGAACACAGAAAAGCTGCTTAAGCTGTCTAGTGCTTAAGTGATTAAGGGTAGGACTATTTCCAAATAGCCAGATCTGGTGATGAGGGAAAGGTGGCCTGAATTAAGGGCATCAGCAAGAGAAAAAGAGGCATATTAGTGAGCTGGCCCAGGAGTTGGTCTCCATCCTCTTGGGCAAAACTCTATCTACTTCTTTAATGCTGAAAAAAAAAAAACTGAAGGATGAGCATAGCTTCTGTGAATGCTTACTATATGCTGAGTAATTTCCATGCATTCCACCCACCCAACCCCACCCCACCCTAAGTGCAGGTACAATTATCATCCTCACTTTAGATTTTAGGAGCAAGAAGTGAAATAACTTACCCAAGGTTACACCGATAGATAGGATAGAATTCCACACCAATTAGTTCTCTCCATAGCCTGATTGTTTCACTGCTACATTTCACTTCAGAGTGAGCTGGAGTCTTAGGGGAAGCTCCTGAAGAATACTGAGTATACATCAGAGTTTCAAAACAAAGTACAAGTTTAATGAGAATTGGGTAAATTCTCGGCCACATTAAAAAGAACACAGGAGAAGTATGCTTTGGACCAGGTCACCCACTCTACCACACAAAGGTGATGGGCTCAGAAGGAGTGCTTTGCCCAACAGCAGCTGATCCACAATGTCACCAGTGAATATATCATGACTGGTAAAAAAAATATGACCAATTTCTTCCCTTATAAACATGAGCTTGAAAACATCAAGAGAATGTATAATTATCTACAGGAGCTTAAGCTAAAATGTCTTAATATTAAGAAGGAGGCATGATTAAGTTTGAAGTTGAGGAAGCACAAAGTATGAAAAAGGAGAGAAAAGAATGGAAACTAATGGTAAAGTGTCATGGGAAAGAGAATATGTAGACCACAAAAGTGAGCCAGAGAGAATTCGCAGGTGAATTGTACTCATAAAATGCAGCTGCCTTTTCTGAGATAACCTGAGTAAGTCTTCATTTATGCAACCACAAGAGCTAACATAAAACAAAAACAAACAAACAAACAAAAAACAAAAAAAAAACAGAGATTCTTTACCTAAGACAGTGGTATCTCTGCCTGCCCTCTTCTATGCCAGTATGTTCTAGGAACCTCTGGGGATCCCAAAGACCTTTTCAGGGTGTCTTTGATGTATGAACTATTTTAATAATAATAATAAGAGGAAGAATAAGAACAAGAAGAAGACATAATTTTCCCTTTTCACTCTCATTCTCTCATATTTGTAGAGAGTATAAAAATTCACTGATAGCGTTTAAAATTTCACATTGCAACTAATCTTTAAGAATCAAACACCTGTCAAATTTTGGCATATTATTAAAGAAGAATATCCATAATTTCCTGAAAGGCTATTAAATTACTTCTCCCTTTTCCAACTAATTACTAGTACATGTGACAAGCTAGATGTTCAACTAAAAAGATAAATCACAACAGACTTAATGATGACACAGATAAAAGAATCCAGCTATTTACTAAAAAGCCAAACACCAAAGAGATTTGTAAAAATGTAAAATGATAATACTCTTCTCACTAAGTTTTTTTGTTTTGAAAAATATAGCTATTTTTCAGTATAGCTATATACTGGCCCAAGCCCTGAGTCACTGCTTTTCTATCATTTTAACCCAATGTCCTCTCAGGTCACATTTAGGAGGATGGGAAACAAAAGCCAGTGTGCAGGGCACTCTGCAAGGCCTCTGCACCACCTACCCTGCTGGCACTGTTTTTAATCCCCCCTTTCATTAGAGTCTTCAATATGAACTCTCCAGCTGATCTCATTTAGCAGGAGCTGGTTGACAAATTCGAATGAACCCACTTCATAATTAAGATTCACAGAGATCGCCTCATATGGAAACATCCTTCCTCCTGTTAAATTATTTATTTTGCTCCAAAGTCATGCTGATTTCACTTTGCATCCTCTTTGGGGACACAAAATACTATGTAGCCTTGATTGAGATTAAGTTTGGCCAGGCACAGTGATAAGAACTTTATGTGAATGGCTGAATTTACTTCTATGGAGAACTCTGGTGGGGTTCTTGTGGAAATGAAGTTCTCAGCAAAAGAAAGTGATAAGGACATGCTCAAAAAACATGATTGTTGTAAAAGCCTTCCGACTGCCCTTTGACTTACTACTTATTGGTCTCAGACCCACTTTACAGAGAATAAGACAGACATTAAGCAACTCCTCTAAGGTCACCCAAGCAGCATAGCCAGGCTTGGAACCCAGACACTGTGGAGTGAGAGCCCACACTTTTAACCACTATGCTTGGGATTTTTATTTGCTAGGAAATAAAAGAGAGTTTCAGGTAAGACTGATTTTGTTCTAAAAAAAAAAAAATGTTTAGACTCTGAGTAGTCTCTAAAATGAGAGAAATAATCTTCCATTTAAATTCCTTTGTGTAGTTCTTCAGAAACAATGATAAATAAATACACAGCTACTCAATGCTGTCCTTACCATATTGTAAAAAATAAAAAGAGGAGTAAGGAGGTGACAATTTTCTAACATGGAAGCTATGTGGGTATTAGCCCCCAAATCTCTTTTCTCAAAAGATAAAATATTTCTATCAGTGAAAGTCTATTTCCTTCTCTCTCTTTTTTAATTTTTCTTTTTCTTTTTTTACCCTGGTTATCCAGATCACTAATAACATCCTTATTTGGGGTTCTAAATTGTAAATCCTACAGCTTGCAAAATAAGAGTAATTAATCTGTCTCACTTCACAGGAATTTATGGCAAGGCCAGGACTCAAATTAGATCCTACAGGGCTCTTTCCACCTGACAGCAAATTTTGTTGACGCTCAGAATAACTGTGCTGCCAAATGTTACAAGCAAAAGTTGAAAGACTGGGAGGTGGCAGGGGGCGAGGGAAGGGCCTGATAAAGTGAAAGTCTCACTTTATTATAATTAATTATAACATGGTTACTATAATTAATAACAACAGTTTACATCACCAACATGAATGTATCTTCTGTTATTATTTAATGATAAGGTACACAGCTCTGAAGATACACCATTCTGAAGACTTCCAAAATGCTTGCCTCGGAACCAGTATCTGGAACGTCTTTGAAAAGGCACACACATATAAATGGAAGACATTTACAATCCTAGAAAGAAATGTTTTGAGTGCTGCAGAGAAGAATTGTGCCAATGGGACCTCAGTGGGGAACCCTCAGCCTAGAGACTGGATGAGTGACATCCACATAGTAGCACCCCGGAGAGTGTGGCAAATTTGATGGATACCAGGATACACCTGACAAGGGCAGTTGGAACTGCTCCTGAGTATGAAGTGCCCCCACATGCAGAAGAATCTTGGAATCGTGGAGAACTGGTGTTCAGTGCTTCATTCAAGTTGGCACTTAGCGGAGGAAGCAGGACACGGAGCAAAATCCGGTGCCAAAATGCAGAAAGCCAAGATCTTGGTCTCAAAGACAAGGCTCTGCCCTCTCAAATTGCTGTTGGGACAGATAGGAGAAAGGAAGTCCTTCTCTGCAATCATGTCTGTGTTCCCCTTTCCCAGACTCCAAGGGAAGGATGTGTAGGTATCTCTGGGTGGGTGACAGATATTGTGAAGCACATTGAAGATATTCGTATGCAGAATGTGGGTAGCATCCTGCCCCTCCCTGACTCCCACCTCCACCTCCACCACCATGGAATAGGATTAGCAAAGGCCACAGAACTCCTTGCATTCTAGAAAGCATTCCTTCTTTTTACCATGATAATAATTCTGTGAACCGAGCAGGAAATTATCTGTGGAGGACAGTCACAGAACAAAGCCAAGGCTATCTCCTGTGATTTTCATTCAACCTGCAATAACTAATAAGAAAGAGAGTAAGAAAAGTAAGACATCCCTCCTCTCGCATCTTTTGGCTTTGAGGCTAGGGTGCATCATGCTTATTCTTGTTTCTGTGTTAATGACACTAGATATTAAGAAGCAACTATGTAGCCACGGACATAAAGACACTCAAATTGTCTGAGACATTCTCATGCAGCCCCCTGCGCCATCAGAGAGAGCAGAAGTGTTAAGGAATGATATTTGCTTCTCTTTCTTTGTGTTTAATGTATGTGGGGCCAAAGAGTACACACTCCTGCACTGCCAAGCTCTTGGCAGATGATGAAAACACACCAACATGGACAGCCAAAGCTCCACTTTGGGCATTGGGGATTGGGACAAGTCACTCAGTGAGCCTCACCAATATTTAAACACAGATAAGGGCAAGTCAAAGAGGCATCTTTGTACAAATAAATTATTGACTTTTTCCATTCAAACCACAAAAGGCAAGTGTGATTTGCAATAGGAAAAACAGCACTGAAATGTACACCTATAAAGCTCAAACTCGCCTCCCCTCCTCTTCTTCCCTGTCCTCTGGTAACTATTATGAACAGTTTCATGTGTATTGATTCTATCTACCACACTGCAGTACAGCCAAGCAAGCATACACGTGTATCATATTGAGATTTTTAGAAATTTTATTCCACATCCAACCCATTGGGAAATCCTATTAGTGGTACTTTCATGATACATCTAGCACCTGACCCCTCACGCCCTCCACAGTCTCCACCCGGTCTGAGCAGCAGCACCTCTGGCCTGGATTATTGGAGTATCCTCCTAAGTGGTCTTCCTGTGCTCTTTAGGATTTTTTATAATAAAAAATGTATGTCCCTTCTTTCCTAAATCCTCCTCTTTGCCTCAAGGTTAAAGTCCTCCCCCTACCTCACAACCCTGCCCTACTGCCTCCCCTGAGCCCCCATATCCCACTTCTTTTCCAGTGCATTCTCTGCTCCAGCCTGAGCCCCAGTGGCCTGCATGTATTCCTTAAGTGCACCAGCCTCAGTGCCCCCAACCAAGGGCCTTTGCTGGAGCTGCCACCTCTGTTCAGAAGGCGCCTACACAGAACTTACAATGACTCTGTCTCTCATTTCCTTCTACCCTGTGATCAAATGTTACTTTCTCAGTGTGGCCCACTCTGCAAACCCTTTAATTTTACAATTAAAATGCTACGTTCCCCTGTACCTCCCCTCACCTCCACTTTATTTTGTTCATAGTAGTTGTCACCTTCTAAGATAGCATGTAATTTTGTTCATTTATGGTTCCTCCCTCACCCTACAACTAGAGTGTATGCAGAGGTTTTCATCTGCTCAGGATTCCAAAGGCCTAGATCAGTGCCTGGAACACAGTTGGTGCACAATAAATGTTGAACCATTAAAAAAAATTTTTTGCACAATTGTTGAATATTATTGCAGGATAATCCATAGGTGTGCATTCTATAACTTATTCACTCTTGATGGGGAACTAAAGAACAACAACAAAAAAGGATCCTGACAAAGAAATAAAGTCTGACATGTGGAGTGGAACAAGGAAATTGTAGAACACAGGACCAATGCCTAAGCTATATCATACAGTAAAACCAGGCATGCCCTGGCCAGTCGTTTAGTGGTTAGAGCTTCAGCCTACAGACTGACTGAAGGGTCTTGGGTTCAACTGCCAGTCAAGGGCATGTACCTCTACTTTGGTTTGATCCCTATCCCCAGTTGGGGAAAGTGTAGGAAGCAGCCAGTCAATGTGTCTCTCACATCCATGTTTCTCTTTCTGTTTCTCCCTCTCTCTCTCTTTCTTTCTTTCTCTCTCTCTCTTCTTCCCTCCTCCCATTCTCTTTGAACATCAATGAGAAAATTTCCAAAACAGACCTTTTAAAAGATAACATCATGTTCTCTCAGTGTTGCCTGGTACATTTACTCATACCTTAGAATACTGGAAACAAATTAACAACAATGGTAAAAATACACAAAGTATCTAAAAATAATTTTGATCAAACCTCATGATTTTAGAAAGGCCACCCCTCACGCTTTGCTCTTCTTTGAACTATCTTGCCAAAAATTGGAAGTTATCAATGCCAAGTCTGTGTGCCCAATGCAGATGTGAGAACTAACACAGCCCAGGGTCTTAGGAGAGAGGAACACAAGAAACACCAAAAAAAGTCCATGTCAGATCAAGCCGCTCTGCCTGTCCTCTTCTGTGCCAATCCTGCCAGCCACACACCTTTGCTGTAGTTCATTCGGCTTACTGTTGCTCCTTTTATAGGCTCCCATCCCATCTGCCAAGTTTCTAGGGAAACACTACATGGCAGAAATGGCTTGAGTGAGGAAGAGATTAGAATACCCACGCTGCTGGGTGAAGCTTATTTAGTACTAGAGGCTGGGTGGGGTCCCTCCTTGCTGATCAGGGCCATCTCACTCAGTCCTGATCAGGGTAGATTGGAGAGATCGGGGCCAGCTGGTGGGGAAGGAGTGGGGTGGAGAAGGAACTGCGGGAGGTTGGCTGGTCACGGAAGGTTGGCTGTGGGAGCACACTGACCATCAGGGGGCAGCTCCTGCATTGAGCATCTGCCCCCTGGTGGTCAGTGCACCTCATAGCTACTGGTCATCCAGTTGTAATGGTTATGTAGGCTTATATATATATAGACTAGTGGCCCAGTGCATGAAATTAATGCATGGGTAGGGGGGTTTCCCTCAGCCCAACCTGCACCCTCTCCAATCAGGGAACTCCTTGGAGGATGTCTGACTGGTGGTTTAGGCCTGATCCCACCTAACTGCCTCTGCCTACCTGCCTGATCGCCCATAATTGCCCTCCCCTGCTGACCTGGTTGCCCCCAACTGCCCTCCCCTCTAGCCTGATCTCACCCCTAACTGCTCTCCCCTGCTGGCTGATTGCTCCTAACTGCCTCTGCCTGCCTGATCACCCCTAACTGTCCTCCGCTGCCAGCCTGATCTTGCCCCAGTTGCCCTCCCCTGACAGCCTGATCACCCCTATCTGCCTCTGCCCCTGCCCCCCACCACCATGGCTTTGTCCAGAAGGAAGTTGGACATCCAGAAGATGGCCAGTCCACCCAGTACAGTTAGCATATTGCCCTTTTAGTGGTATAGATAAATTATATAGGATATGATTGCTTAAATGGTGGGGAGAGCCTTTTTCAGCAGAAGGAGATGCTCTTGGCAGACAAAAATACATAATTCCTATATCTGGACTGATAGCCAGCCATATGCACTATACTGCCAAACTGGTCATTAAAAAATTGAACCACTTTTTTACACCTTACACCAAACAGCTGTTGCCCTTAAAAGTCCTCCTCAGCCCCCACCTTAGGGTCTGCCTTCGCAGTTCACTCAGATTAGGTTCTTATTGGTCAGTTTTTATGCCAGTTAGCACCAAAAGCTCCACCTCTTAGGCAGCCATTGGCTCCTTGCATTTCACCCTGATTTAGTTCTGATTGGTCAGTTTCTATGCCAGTCAGCATCTCCAGGTCTAACAACGAGCCTGATCAGACAGGTGGGGCTGATCAGCAGCCCTAGGGGAGGCCCAAGAGAAAGAGAGGCATGGCTGCTGGCCAGGTCCAGAGCGAAAGAGAGAGGCAAATACTGATCAACAACTGCCATGGAGGCTACAGATTAGACCCTGCTTTTCTCTCCAGGCCTGATCCACAGCCCCCTTGGCAGTCAGTGCTGGGTCAGAGAGCCACAGCAACCCAGCACTGATGTCTGGTTGGTTGAGCCTTTGGTCATTTTGGATGTTACAGACTCTGGGTTATTATATATTAGGATTGGGGTGGGGGGGTAGTTATACATTCCAGGAATTACTGTGATTGCTCTCATATCTCTAATGGTCTATAAATATTCACGCCTCTCTACTTACTTAGAGTTCAAGAGCCTTAAAAGACAATTTAAAAAAAAAAAGACAATTGAGTCTGACTGGGGTGGGGGTTGTGGGGCATACTCTTCCAGGCATTCAACTAAAATATATGCAATTCAACTCAGTTGTTAAACACCTAAATGATATTTGAAGTTTTTGCAATCCAAGCATATTTCTCTTTCTCCTGGCTCTCCCCTTCCCTCAGAAAAATCAAGGATTCTTTTGATTTATGGGAGTATCCTAGGATTACTACCCACTCCATTAGATTGGCAGCTAGATTCTTTCACAATCTGGCTAACCATTAGCCCCCTCTACCCAATAGTTCAGCTCCAGACTCTACCTCTTTCCAAGTACTATAATCCAGAGGGGAGGTTGTGAATGGAGCACAAGGATGGTAGAAGATCCCATATGGATGTTGCCATGGTAATTTACTGTTGAATGAAATCCCAGTGTGTATGACTGAGTGGCCCCTATGTAGAACAAATTTTACATTCATGTGTACATTCATTCAATTCATCCAACAAATACTTATCAAGCCTGTGGCATAGGTAATGTTCAAACTACACTTAGAAAAATGAATCATTTCTGAACAATAGAAGGGGAAGCAGGGAAGAGGGAAGGAGAGAAAAGGTGACATTTGTTTTCAGGTCTCTGGTGAAGCTGCTAGAGCCAAGATCAGTTCATGGAAACCTAAAAAAGTGCACAAAGTTTGACCCATTGTCCACTTTGGTGTCAAAGGCATACCAGCCCCCCAGCCCCCAGCTTCATGTCCTCTACTTTTCTGAAGGTATCAAGGCTGTGAAATCAGATTTCTTAACCCTCATCTCCTCTCAGTGTACTTTCACCCCGTCCCCTTTCCCCTACAGGGTCAGATAATCTGCTCTCAGAAAATGACTCAATAAGGTATGAGTTATCATTGTTGACACTCCTGAGATCATGCACTTTCACAAGAGATAAGCAATCTGTATCCAAATACATGACGTTGGACTCAGACTGCAGGTGCTTGGATGCCACCTCATCTGCATGTGGGGTCTACTCGCATTCCTCATGCACTTATTTTGGGTTTTCCTCTAAAGTGTAAGCTCTTTGAGGACTGCTTTGTCCATCTCCTTTTTAAAAATAATATTTCTATTGATTTCTGAGAGGAAGGGAGAGGAGAGAGAGATAGAAACCTCAATGATGAAAGAGAATCAATTATTGGCTGCCTCCTGCACTTCCCCACCTGGGATCAAGCCTGCAACCGGGAATAGAACCATGACCTTCTGGTTCATGGGTTGATGCTCAACCACTGAGCCACACCAGCCAGGCACCATCTCCTTTGCCTCTACATCTGGTGCCTAGACCAGTGACTGGTCTAGAATGGATATTCAAAAAAGATTTGTTAGCTGAGTGTTTAGTGAATGTTGTCTGTTTCTAGTGCCCTGCAGCAGAGATCTGAAAAACTAAGGAATAGAAGAGGAAGCAAGAAAGCCTAGAATTTAAAAAATAAATACAATTTTTTCACACAAACTACATGTTCACTGTTGGAAAAGCATTTAAAACAGATAAGCAAAAATAAGAAAATTGAAAGCATTCATAATTCTCTCCCCAGTCAATTGCTGTTAACATAGAAATACAAACCCACCCATATTTTTATCTGTTTATAACTCTTTTTATGTAAAGGTAGGTTTGTGTGTATGTATTCATACATACCTATACATAAAGTTATATATATTTTAACCAAAAAAGTCATACTATTCTTAATATTTTATAACCTGCTTTTAAAATACAATAAATCACAACCATCTTATCTTGTAATAACACGTTTTATCATTTTTTAAATGAATGTCTAATAGTCTAGCACCTAGATGTACCAGCCAGCCTAATGTCTATTGCTGGAATTAGGTTGTTCCAACTTTCCATTCTCATTTATAAAAACACAGCTAAGAATGCGTGTATCACTAAACCTCTGTGCTTGCTATTTCCTCATACAAGTGAAAACATTTTCATCATTAAGCATTGACAATATTTACTGAGTGCACTCTCTGTACCATGGTACTCACATTACTGTACTTAATTTAATCCTCCCCAACCCCTATTATTCACAGCTGAAGCCTGGAATTGCTATTAGTCATGTCTCCAATGTTTTCAATACATATTGCCACACTGTCTTCTGGAAAGGCATTCTGGAATGCTTCAAGAATTATCTGAGAACTGCTGCTTCAGGTAAACCCTCAGTGATGGGGAGATTATGCAACTTCCTTTAGTGAACAATTCCCATGGTTTATTGACCTACCAATGTTTGTTTTCCCATTACATTCATCCAAACCCATGATAGATTAACCACTGTGTACTACCTGGCAGCCAGCTATCTTTTGATACAGCCTCTGTTCTTTCCAGCACTCCAGAAAAGCAATACAATCCTGGGATCGGAACCTGAAATATAGGTTTGAAGCCTGATTGCATCTCCTTGCCTGGCATGGGGTCCTTAGGCACATCAGTCAACTTACCCAAGCCTTGGTTTCCATATAAGATGACAAAAATGATACTGACTTCACACACAGGGTTCTGAGGATGGAGTGAGCAAATGAGATTGAAAGAGCTTTACGTGCTGGGAAGAGCAGTGGGCTTAGCATCATCAGCGGCAACATCTTTAGCACAACCCTTAAGTCCTTTACCATGCTCTTTATTTGGAGCCTTTGCCTGAAAGAATATCAGTGCTTTTAACAAGTGAAAGCAACCAGAGAAAAAGAAAATACAAGATAGAAAGGAAAGAATGATGGAAAAGATTAGAGGCCAGAAAAGAACTAACGACCTGTGGTGTTGGGGGACAGGAACACCCCGGTAAGGAGGAGGAATTAATTGAAATGCAGAAGAGGCTGAGTGAAACCAGATCGATACCAGAGGATGGAGCATTAAAGAAAGTACTCTCAAGGGAAATGTAGTCAGACCTGTATAAACCTGCAGGCCTCACCCACAATGAACTCTGCCTCTCCTCTTCCTAACCTTTAAGATGAATTCTACGATTATCAGAAGCATTCTATCAAATTCCTTTGTCTCTGGGACTTTGCAAATGTCTTGCCCTCTTTCCAAGGCCCTGGGATTCAAGAACACTGAAATCTCCCTGTGCAGGGAGAGGAGACTAGATTTATAGCACCTGGTATCTGGTATTCAATGTGGTCCAAACCGCACTTTGTCTTTCTGGCTACCTCATCACAGCCCCCAAGCGAAGGTTTTACAGGAGATATCCCATTCCTATTGCCAGCAAGGTCTAGCAGGCTTAAAAAAATTCACTGTACAGAGAAGTTAAATTTTTAAATTTAATTCCTGGTTGCAACCAGTCATTTCCAAATGAAATTTTTAAAAAGATTAATCTAATGCAGGCTTTGAAACAAAACAGAAGATTAAAGTTAGCTTCTCTGTCAGGAAGAATTCTGAGAAGAGCACAAAGAGAAAGGAAAATGGATAATTGATATTAAGCATGACATGTCAGGAAGAAACTAGAATGGTTTCTAAATGGAACTATTTGCTCCCATAATTTCTTAAAGATGCACTTTTCCCCCTAAAAAGGGATATGAGAAAAATAGCTTTCCTCCCCCACTTATTTAAATAAGAGAGCTGAATGACACTTCATTGCCAAATTATTCTAACATTATTACTTGGCTTTTAAGAGGCAAAAAAAAAAGTGATGTTTCTATGAATGGTTTGAGACTAACAATGCAAATGTCTGCCTCATTTGCATAGCTGTTGGGGGGTAGGGGAGGAGTGGAGCTGAGCCCTGAAAATTGGGCCATGAGGTTCAGTCACTAATTTTTCTAGAATGTGGGAGCCAGAAAATCTGTTTGATGCAGGTATCTCAGGTTCTTTGCACAGAAAACTGGAGCCTTTGTAGTCCATCATGTTAGGCTGAAAAGATTTGTCTTAAATCATTTAGACATCAAGTTGGGCAATGACTTTTATGAGGAAATCCAATTCCTGGAACCAAACCGATGAAAAAACAAATGTGTTAGCTGATAGTCAGCTGCATGTCTTGGAGGTGGTATCTTGGAAAGAGATATTTTGGAAATGATAGGAACGTCACTACAGTTAATGAAGTGGGTCATCTTGGTTGCAGAGGTCAACCTGGGTTTTACCAAGTTACCCTGATGTTGTGGGGGAAGATCCAGGAATCGACTGAGCCAAGCCAGTGGCTGCTGGAGGCATGTGTAGGGGAAGATAGGCTGTGAGTCTCCTCTTCTGGGAACACTCTGGAAAGAGGTAGTAATGGTGCTGAGGTCAATGCTACACATCCTCACTTTGCAGGGATGTGAAGGCACAAGGGTTGTAGGTAGGAAGAGCAGAGTGGCACTGAGAAACCGAAGGGAAGAGACAAGGGAGGGTGGGGGTGGAGGAGAGCGTACAGTAAGTGCAGTGGCACCATTGTGACAGTCCTGCTCTGTGAGTGACAGAGCACTGTTGTCCTTGTCATCAGGGGAGTGGATGCACCTCTGGATGAAATAGTTCCCCTTCAGCCCGCTCTGAAATCCCCCCAGATTTCCATAAGAGCGAAAATGCAGACTCTGGTGAAAAGCAAATGATCTGGTTTTGTAAGTGTTGGAATAAATTACACGTTGATTACTCACTCATATCTTGGAAAATTTTTATTTACCAGAAGCTACCCTTTTCTCAAAAACTCTGATGAAATGTGTATAGAGATTTCTGTATTAACAGTAGCTAGAGGGAGATAGAGAAAGGTGTGCGAAGGGTTTCGTGCATTCATGTATTAAACAAGTGTTGACTGAGCATCTACCCACTCTGCAAAGTCCCATACTTGAAGCAGATACTTTCAAATGGGGCTTAAGACAACAGCCCTGTCCTCAGAGGCTTACAGAGTTGTTCAGGATCGAAAACCTGAACTGCAAAGAAGGAAATGCTCAACAGAACGTAGGACACAAATACCAGATGTAAAGCAGAATTCATGCTAAGTGAAGGCAGAGGAGAGAGAAGACCTCTGAGGATGTTCAAAGCTTCCCCCAAGAGAGGCCTGAATAGAAAATTGGAATGGCACAGAGAATGCTAACATGGGAAGGTGAGAAGGAGGGGACAAGAAAGGGCTCAGAAGGTAGCTAGCTAGAGGATGGGGACACACAGCACAGGAAAACAAAACTTGAAGAGGGCATTCACAGTTGGGAACCAAACTTGTACAAGACTTGAAAGACAGGCTGGTAAAGCAGAAAGAGCCCTCCAAAAGAATTATGAACCCCTCTGAGCTCTATTTCCATGTGTCATTTCCCTCCAAAAATATACCAGTTCACTTTTTTCCGAATGAAATTTCACCTGGGCAAACCATCCTCCTTTTCCACTAAGAATTTTTTGCTCCACTGTAATCCTGGAACTTTCCCTTCCACCTCTATATTTCTGGTCCCATGTTTTCCTCTTTCTTTGTTTAATCCCTTGTTTTTGAGATGCACATCCTGCGGTATCATTTGAGATATAGTTTGCAAGAAATACATTTTTTGAGACATTGCCAGTCTTAAAATATATCTTTAGTTCACTCTTACTACTACCTTTGTTTTGTTAGTTTGGCTGGGTGTGGAATTCAGTCCCTGATCCACAAAAATAATAATAATTTTCTTAGAATTGCAATATTTTTCTTCATTGTCTTTTTTTTTTGCTTCCCATTTTCATATTGAGAAGACAAATATTATTTTTCTTGTTATTCTGATCTATTTTTCCTCCTGGAAACTTTCAGGATTTTTCTTTCTATTTCTCATTTATGAATAAGATTTTTTTTCTTTCATTGTACTAGGTCCTTGGTGGGTTCTTAATACCAGAAAACTCATATTTTTCTGTTCTGAGATGTTTACTTCTATTATTTTAATGCTTTTTTCCCCTCTTCTCAGGGCTTTCTATTTTTGGTATCCTTATTATCTACTAGACTGATCCTCCAAGTGTTCTATTTTTTTCTGCTTTGGGGGTTGGTTTCCTGTGCTTTTTGTTTTATATCCAAAAAGATTTTTTCAACTTTATCTTTCAAACTTTCAAGAATTCTTTCTTGTCTTCGACTGCTTGTTTTTTATGTTGTTTTGTTTTTGTTTTTGTTTTTGTTTTTCCCTAGTATGCTGGTGTTATTCTATGGATGCAATAACTTCTCTTGACTTTTGGAAGATTTTTATTGTTAATCCTCACCTGAGGATATTTTTCCATGGATTTTTTAAAGAGAGTGGAAGGGAGGGAGGGAGACAAAGAGAGAGAAACACCCATGAGAGAGAGAGACACATCAACTGGTTGCCTCCCAGACACATCCCAACCAGGGATGGGAATTGAGCCTACAACCAAGATACGTGCCCTTGACTAGAATCAAACCCGGAATTCTTCAGTCTGAGGGCTGATGCTCTATCCATGGAACCAAACCGACTAGTGCTCTTTGGAGATTTTAGTAATAGATTTTTGAAGTTTTCTTCTATTTCCTGAATTCTCTCTTTTTCAAAAAATAATCTCCTAAACTCAGGTAGTCAGCTGAGCTCTGCCTAGTTTTCCTTCCATTACAGCCTGGATGTCTCTAGAGGCAGTAAGCTGGAGCAATCATGGCATTCACAACAAATCAGAACCAAATATTGAACTTCATTAAATGTCTTTTGGCCCTTGCTGGTGTGGCTCAGTGGATAGAGCATTGGCTTGCAGACTAAAGGGTCCCCAGGTCCCATTCTGATCAAGAGCACATGCCTGGTTTGCAGGCTTGATCCCAAGGCAGCCAATCAATGATTCTCTCTCATCATTGGTATTTCTATCTCTCCTTTTCCCTTTTTCTCTGAAATCAATAAAAATATATTTTTTAAAAAATAAATTTTTTTGGCCATTTATTGAGATTTTTCCTTTGATTTGTATTAGTATAGTGCATTATCACATTATGTCAAGTACTGAGCTATGCTTTGTTTTAAAAAATGCACTCACCTGCTGTATGTTATGTTTTACTGAATTATGAATTTTTAATATTTAATTTAGGATTTGTCATCCCTAGTCTTAAATGAGATTGGATGGTAAGGTTTGATTGTTTTTCTCAGTGCTATTTTTGTAGAATTAGAGTTTTGATACAATGTTACTTCACCTTTCTAAAAATAAATTTGAAAGCTTTGTGTATTTCTCAATGTTCTGGAACAGTTTAAATAACACTGGAATTAATGTATTACTTAAAGATATGAAGCAATCTAGGCCTGACATTTTCATCAGTGGCCAGCAGGTATAGGAGTCAGGGAGGTGGGTGAATAGATTTTTAATAAGTTTTTCAATTTCTTTTTTGGTGGTTATTCTGTCTCATATCTATATCTTTTGAGGTTAATTTGGTTGCTTAGAAAATTATGTTCTCATCTAAGTCTCCAAGTACATTTGCCTATTACCTTGCAAGGTGCAGTTTAATAATGCTTTAAATATTTTCAGAATGTGTGGCTATTCCTAACTTCTCATTTATAATTATGTAAATGATTGGTGATGATTATTTTTTCTTCTGTCTTCTTGATTCAACTGGGTAGGGCTTAGCAGGTGGTTCAGATGTAATGGGCTCTGAAGTAAAAATGTCTGCATTCAAATCCTGTCCTAATTATCATTTGTCTTTAGTGTCTTTATCTGTAAATGAATTTATCCATTAGGATAAATTAGGTTATGCCTTGGAAACAAATCACATCAACCTCTCAGTGACTTGCTGCTCCTTCATGCTGCATGTTGATTGCAGATCAGCTTCATCCTGACTCTATGTCCCATTCTCTTCAGGACCCCAGCTCACAGAGTCGCCTCTGTTTCAGAATGTTGCCTGACACTTAGCAGAGAGGGAAAAGAAAAGGACACAGAGGATCACATGCTGGCTCTTAAAGCTTCTGTTCAGAAGTGATTCATATCACTTGTGTTCAGATTTCACTGGCCAAAGTAAGACCTGGCCAAGCCTTTATCAGTGAGGGAGATCAATTCAACCCTCCCCAAGGAGAGACAACTAATATCTTAAGGGATTATACAATCCATTGGAGGAAGATGACATTAATAAATGTGTGAGGATAAATCTACATAACTTCCTCAGCATAGTGCTTTACTAGAATAAAGACTTATGAAATTATTCCATTCAACAAATATTCCAGAACCCCTGCTCTGTGCTATGCCCTATGCTAGGCACTAGGGAGGTAATGTCATTGCAGGGATCTTTAGTTACAAACCCATTCTAGCCCATTTAATCAGAAGAATTGAACAATGAATATATATTAACTATCTTCCAGAATCTGTGCAGGAGGAAAGAAACAGAGAATATGGTTTGAAGGCTTCTGATTTGGGAATAATTCACAGTCAAATCAAAGGTCTGCTCCAGACTTGACCCACTGCCCCACAGTGTACATGAACACAACAGTTGGTCCCAATGTTGCTGAATATCAGATACCAGAACCTTTCCCACTACTGTCTTCCTAAAAGCTTGACACCCTCACATCCATGCTGGCCAAAAGGTGGATTCCTCATCATCCCTGCTTCTTTATGTAATCACTTCTCACACGAGTTAGTGTGGCTAATAGAACCTGGACAACTTACTTGAATTCTTGTAGAAAGGGAAGATATGAAAGTGAGTTCCAGATTATTTCTCAAAGACACAGGAGTAAAGAAAACTGGCTCAATTCAACAAGGCAGTTCAAAATACTGGTTGACCAAAATGCATGATCAATATCTACCACATAATGTAAGGGAAAAAAATGGGCATGGGCTTACTCTCATGGAATTTATAGTTCAGAAGAGATACTGATATTAATCAAAATTCAAACAAATATAAATGTATAAGAAGCTCTGCCCAGTTTTATTGTAGTATGTAATATTCATGTCTAATGAGATGGTCATAGCTTCCCTGAGAAAATGGTAATCGAGTTGAGCTTTGAAGTAGGATAGGAGTTTATCAGCCAGAAGATGAGGAAAGAGCCTAAGAGGCAGAGGGGGTTATTTGTCAGGAAGGAGCTAGGAACCACTTGAGGGGCTAAAAGAGATGTCACTGAGTCAGGAGGGTGGAAATCTCACAGGAGACAGCACTGGAGAGGTAGGCAAGGCTGCACCCCAGGATCCTCACAGAACTCTGATAATGTGGATTTCTGGGCCCATTCCATTCCCCAGGTTTGATTCAGTTAGTGAAAAGCAAGACAGGAACAAGTGTAATAGTAAACATTACCCAGGAACGTTAGTGCATAGTTAGGATTTGGAAGCATCAATGTAGCCTAGCATTCCCCCTTAATGTGACCTTCCAAATGGTCTTAGCAATGTAGTGAGAGAAAAGAAGTGATTGGCAAGGCAAATCATTGTTTTCCAAATACCTACCATTTGCCAAGCACTGTGTATAGGGGCATTATATAAATAACCTCATAGGGCACTATATTAGCACAAATGAGAGAACTAGTTCTCAGCAGAGTTAAACAACTTACTCAGGGTCATACAGGCAATCAGGAGTGGGAACAAGCTTTGAACTGGTGCCTCTCAGCTTCCAAGCCCCACAGCCTGGTCTTTCCATCACACTTTGTTCCCACAACAGCGAATTGTGGGAACAATGCACCAGGCCAGTGACCCTCCCAGTGTGGTCCTCAAACCAGCAGCATCAACTGATTTAACATTTCTGTGTTAAAAATGCAAATTCTCCAACCCCACCCAGAGCTACTGAATCATAAACTCTGAGGGTTAGGCCTAGGGGGTGATCTGTGTCTTAACCAGTCATGCTGGCGAGCCTGATGCACAGAGATTCTGAGAACCAGTGCACAAGGCCAGCAGTTCTCCTGGGGATTTGATGAGAAACCTCTCACTCTCTAGTGACTAGTTTCTGAGCCTCTCTTCTTCAAACACAAAAGGCAGTCTTAGAAGTGCTTGTTAGGAAGGACCCCATGGTGCTACCAGGAATCTGCTCACGGCAGCAGCGCAGTAGCTACTGGTATGTTCACAGATGTTATTGCCCTGATTTAAAAATAGTCCATCAGAACCAACCCCAGGGGCCCATGAGTAACAGCATGTGCATTCTCAGCTCCTCTGGAAAGTGGAGAGCACAGGAGGAATACAAGGGGAAACTTCCTGTCCCTTTGTACTTAGAAGAATGTAGAACCAGAGAGTAGCTTTAGAGCTCAAGAGATGATTCTCACCATCCTTAAAAAAGAAAAGCCATCAAGAGGGGCCCTCACAGGGCAGGAATACTGCAGGGAAGCAGGAATCAATCACTTACGTGTGTGTGTTTAAACAATATTAGCAACTAAACCTATTATGGGAGGGTGTGGCTCAATGGTTGAGTGTCGACCCATGAACCAGGAGATCACAGTTTCAGTCCCATTCAGAGCACATGCCTGAGCTGTGGGCTTGATCCCCAGTAGTGGGGTGTGCAGGAGGCAGTGGATTAGTGATTATCTCTCATCATTGATGTTTCTCTCTCTCTCCCCCTTTCCCTTCCTCTCTGAAATCAATAAAATCTACATAATAAAAGCTTAAGGGACTATTGTGAGGGAACCACCAGAATGACCAGTCACTATGATACGCACTGACCACTGGGGCAGATGCTCAATGCAGGAGCTGCCCCTGGTGGTCAGTGCACTCCCACAGGGAGAGCCTGCCCAGCCAAAAACCCAGCTAATGGCTGGTGAGCACAGCGGCAGTGATGAGAGTCTCTCCCACTTCCACGGCAGCACTAAGGAGCAGCTAGCTGAATGGTAAGGAACGAGCAGATGGGTGATAAAGAGGGAGGGATCCTGATTGCAAGAAGGATGTCAGACTGCTGGCTTAGGCCCTAGGGGATCTAAAGCTGGAATGGGGCCTACGCTGGCAGACGGACATGCCCCCAGGGGTCCCAGACTGCGAGAGGGCACAGGCCAGGCTGAGGGACATCCCCACCCCAATGCAAGAATTTCATGCACTAGGCCTCTAGTAAATAAATAAATGAGTAGATAGATAGATAGATAGATAGATAGATAGATAGATAAATAAATAAATAAATAATAAGAGAATACAGTGGCAGTGTGATGGACAGGAAAATCAAGAAAGAAAAATGAAGCCCATAGGTGTCTGGGGGGAATAGGAGATGAGATGCTATTCAGCCAAGCTAGGTCTGCCTGACTGAAGGGTGTGGGGCTGTATACCCATGGAATGCTGCCTTTTTCACATTGGATGGTAGAGCTTCCTCCTCTCTATCCTCTTCCCACCTTTAGCCATTGCCCTCTCCTGCCAGGTCCCCAGTCAAGTTCATGGTTTCCCTACAGCATCCAGCTTAGGAACAGTGACCCAGTTTACCATGGCCTGAGAGAGCCTGGCTTTGGGGAATTGCAGTGTTAGGCTACACTGACTCTTTGTCATTTGCTCTAGACATGTGTCAAATGTCAGCTCCCTGCCAAGACAGCCTAGATCTGAAGGTAAGGTGGCAACACCAACCACACAAACTTTACTTTGGCTCCGAATCCTGAAGCGGAATTAGTGCTGACCCATGAATTTTCAAACAGGGCACTGCAAAGTTCAGAGGGTTGGTGGAGGAAAAAATGAGGTTAAGCAGTAACCAAAAGCCATCAATTGCTTCAGTCAACAAGAGTGGGGGGGGGGGGGGAAGGAAAACTCACTCAGTTATGCCCATGGGAATTATTATGTTTGTTTCTCTGCTGGCTGCAGAGCTGGGCCAGCCTATGAAATCTCAGTAGCCTCTTTATTCATATGGCAACAAAAGAAAGAGTGAAAATAAAAATAGATTTGCTTTTCACTAAGCAGGTGCCACAGGTGGCTATCGGGTTCTCTTTCTTTTCCTGGAGAACAGTTCCTTTTCACCAGGTGCTGGTTACAGAGGAGGGGCCTGGATTCCCAGTGAGTTTTTCACTGTAACAAAGCTTGTATACTATGCACAATGTATAAGTTATCCTCCAATCTTCACATAAAGAGTAAAAGTGGGGTCTAGGTTGATGCTAAAAAACAAGATGAATTATTTAGTACACTTCATCACGTGGCTGCCTCTGCTTAAAAGCTAGTTCACCAGCCTCTCACAGGAGAAGAAAATCAACATTGAGGTTAAAGAACCCTCACCACATGAATCAAACTCAGCATTCCTCCACCAATGAGGCATCGCTCTCTGCTTAGTGGTTTTCCCCAGCACCCAGCTATTACTGGGGCCCTTTATCCTCCTCCTATGCCCTCCTCACTGCAAACCTGAAGACCTTGCTCTCAAATGAATGTAAGTTCCCACTCTGTGCTACACTCTGTGCCAGATGACTGAAGTGTTTCTCTTAATTCTTACAACCCTACAATGTCACCTCATTTGCTTTGATTTTCTAACTAAGAATATGGAACCAGTAAGAGAACAAGTAATCAAAGTTAGATGGGTGGTATCTAGCAGAACTTGGATTTGAACCCAGAACTCTTGATGCCTAAATTCCTGCCACAGCAGTGACATTTGTGAACAACGCCTGCCTTCTCAGAGCACACAAAGGTTAACAAAATGCAGATGGATCGAGATTTTATCTTCTAAAGTCCAAGGAGTTTGCTTTGGGGTATTTTGAGAAAGGCAGGTGCTAGTTGCTTCCTTCTTAAACTGGTTTACTCCATCTAATCACACAAGACAATTATTTCCTTAGCTGACACGCCTAGAGATTTGGGCACAGCCATACTTTATTTATCTTCCTATATCTTATAGTGACACCCCTAGCAAAATGCAACAGTAATGTAACATTCAGCAGAGGATAGATAGACTTAAAATGTGAAGCAAAATGAAGCAAGCATGATTCTTACACTCTCAGGCCACAGTCTTTGAAGCAAAATTTTAATGGACTATAAAAGAAAAGCCTGCAGCCAGAAAACACAGGGAATTCCAGAGTTCTGCCCCCAAAATTCCCTGAGTGTTACCCCTATTTGCATAAACCAGTGATTTTTAAAACAACCATTATTTAATAGTATGTATGGGATCTATTTCAAAAGTCTGAGAAGCAGCCTGGCTGGTATGGCTCAGCAGTTGAGTGTCTACTCAGGAACCAAGAGGTCATGGGTTCAATTCCCCAGTCAGAGCACATGCCAGGGTTGCAGGTTCCATCTCCAAAACTGAAGACCTTGCTCTCAAATGAATGTAAGTTCCCACTCTGTGTTATGCCTTGTTACAGAGGAATGGGTATGCAAGAGGTAGCCAACTGATGTTGTTTCTCTCTCATCTCATCGATGTTTTTCTCTCTCTATCCCTCTTCCTTTCTCTCTCTCAATAAAAACATATTTTTTAAGTCTGAGAAACAAATAATTGAATGTGTTCTGCCAAGATCTGATGATTCTAGGAATATGGAAGAGGTTCTGCTAAACAAACAAATAAACTGACTCCCTCCAGATCTAAAAAAAAGAAAGAAATGCTTTAATCCTTGTAGTGAATTCAAACAGGGAGACAGAGAGAGACTAAGAGAGAATTATGCTTCCTTTGTGATCATAGTTTCCCCTTCACTAGGGCATCTTTCTCCCCTAGTGTTTTTCGATAGGACACATGCTTAGTAATTAAAGGCTGCTATGTCATCACACCTGGGAAACTGAGGATAGAAACCCATGAGATCAGCTGATCCATATCTTCTCAATCTTCAGTACCGTGTCAGGTGCTGTAGAACATTGAGATATTTAAAACTGGTCCTTATGTTGGGAAAGCTTATATTATTTTAATGGAAAAAATTATCACAAATTAAAACATTAAATGATTACACTTTCTGACATATACTGCAAGGACTGTAAGGGTTCTGAGGTGGGAATTTGAAGCCTTTTGGTAGGCAGAATCAGGCTCATTCAATTTTTTAGTCTCAACCTACTCCTTCCCTAAGGCCAGCCCCAAGCCTAGAGGCTGCCCTGCCAGGCCTGCTGGCACCTTGCTTTGATATTAACCATAAAGACTTCAGACATTCATACCTTATTAGCTTCCAGTCCAAACAAACAGAAATGTACTAATAAACTATCAGTTGCAAAGTAGTTCCTGTGTTTTGAGGACACAGCAATCACTAAGAAACCAGTATTCTTCAAAGACACTTTCTTTGGATGAGGGCTGGACAAGGCAAGTCTCTTTGGCCAAGGCACATATTGCAAAGGACTAACAGCTAAAGGGTATCTGTGGACAGCACTCCCAGCAGGTAGAAGGGGGATCTGGGCAATGCCTCACAGCATACACCAGTCTTTCCTTTACACTGTGAGGATCCACTACTTTAAGATCTGGAAGCATCTATGCTAGGATTCCAGGGGGGTGGGGGTTATGAGGGATGGGGAGATCTTCCTGAGGGAAACTTAGAAAAAAAAGTTCAGCCTAGACACTGTAGCTAGTTTCAGAGTCACATCCATTACTCATTATTTCCTTTTTTTTTCAAGTATTGCAGATTCTCTTACCTCATAGCTAGCACCCCTGTGGTCTTGGTGGCTTACTCATTGGCACTACCCATATCTTCATCCCTGAGGCATCTCATTCCTGGTCTTCCTGCCTTTATCTAACTGTGGCTGCTGCTATTATTATTATTATTTTTTAATCAATGAACAAGGGAGTATCAAGAGGTACCCAAGTGAATTGCTTGGATCACAAACATCGTTTTTTCTGCCTCCATTGTGTAGCAGAAGCCATATTTTATCCTGATAATCAGAGTAAGTAACTGCTCTAGGACTCTGACTTGAGCTCACATCCTTGAATCAAGCTCAGGTTTTTGCCTCGCCCATTAGCTAGTTTGTTAGGGATCCGTGTGGCCACAGGCATGAACTGAGAGAGAGGTTCTGTTGCAAGTGCTGATGGTATGGGCTATGGGTTACTTGCTCAGATACCTAGCTTTTGCACTCTGACCCTGCTCATGTTCAATCCCTCATGTGCTACTTCCATCTCACAATGGATTGTTGCTGGGCCTGTCCAACCTATAACTTGGTGGGTTTGACAGAATTCTGTTCATGATGGACAGTTTTGACTCCATGATCATATTGTCTCATGACCTGTCATTCCATCTCTACTATAGCTCAGTAGCATGCCAGAGATATTTTTCAAAGGGTGTATTATTAGTTGTTAAAATTGGCATGGCCTTGCTTTAGAATCCTAGGGTCCATATTGTGATTATTCTTTGGCGCTTAGCCCAGGTATCTTGTGCCAGGTGCTATTGGATGGTGGGTGGAGGTCCTCATTCCAGGTTGAGCAGCAAGTGATCCAGCTATAAAAATCTAATCTTAGAATTTAGTTTCTCAAACCACTTTTAGTATCAACTATCATGGGATGGGTTGCCCTCGAGAGTGATATCTGTGGTAGAAAAGGGAAGGAAGCAGGATTGTGCAGAGGGAGAAGCTGGGCTAGCAGGCAATTTTGACAAGACTTCAGTTGATTCCTTGGGCAACTCTGACCTTGGGCTGCCCTATAGAGTAGTGCAGAGTTGGGAGAAGGGGCCAGCCATTTGTATCTCCACATTAGTTATTGGATGCAGGCTGACCCTTATTAATTAATGTTAAATAGAATTGACAGCTAAAGCCTCTGTTGACACTACTCCCTGTAGCCCTTTAGTGTTCCGATGACACACTGCAGCATATACTACAGATGCTATGCATCGTATGAGGAGATGGGATAACTAACACAGGCTAATGAGCTTTAGGGGACCATATCTGGACAGTTCACACTGTAAGGTTATATTCCTAAAAACGGACTGTTTGCTTCTGAAAAATTTTTTGTATGGGCCACATTGAGGGTAAGTTGCTGAGTGAGAGGGACTTTGAGATGAGCTATGTGAAAGGTGCCGTGGAGAGTCAGGACACAAACACTTTGGCCTTTTCTTCCTAAGCTACAAAGTGACTGGGAAAGTCACTACTTCTCTGTCCCTCAATTTCCTCATCTGAAAATGAAAGAGGTGCCTAGAAGATCACATGGGAGAAAATCTAGATGACCTTTGGTACGGCAATGGCTTTTTAGGTACAACACCAAAGGCATGATCCATGAAAGAAATCATTGATAAGCTGGACTTCATTAAAATAAAAAACTGCTGTTCTATGCAAAACAATGTCAAGAAAATGAACAGACAAGTCACAGATTGGGAGAAACAGTTTGCAAAAGACACATATGATAGAGAGCTGTTATCCAAAATAAAACAAAAACAAACAAACAAGCCACTTAAAACTCTCTACAATAAGAGAACAAACAACCTGATTTAAAAAATAAGCCAAAGATCTTAACAGTCACCTCACTAAACAAGACAGACAGATGGCGAATCAGCATATGAAAAGATGTTCCACATCATAGGTCATCAGAGAAAAATGCAAATTAAAGCGACAGTAAGATTACACTGCACAACTGTTGGAATGGTAAAATTCAGGACACTGACAACACCAAATACTGCTTTGGAGGATGGGGAGCAACAGGAACTCTCATTCATTGTTGGTGGGAATGCAAAATGCTACAGACACTTTGGAAAACTGAAAACTAAGCATTCTTATACTGTGTGATCCAGCAATCATGCCCCTTGGTAATTTACCAAAATGAGATCAGCTAAGAACAGAGATTATGTATGTGTGGAGGAAGAGATAGCTCCAGGAGGAGGAAATAGACTGGAGCCTTGAGAGTAATGGGGGCTCCAGCAGGAGTAGTACAGGGACCCACAAGGAGGCTAGAGAGGCAGACAGAAGCTGAATCTTGCAGGGTCTACAAGGCCATAACAAGGACTTTAGACTTTGGCTCAAGAACAATGGGAAGCTCTAGCTGGTTTGGCTCAGGGGATAGAACATCAGCCTGTGGGTTCTGGGTTCAATTCTGGTCAAGGGCAAGAACATCGGTTGCAGGCTCCATCCCTGGCCCTGGTTGGGGTGCATGAGAGAGAAAATCAATTGATGTGTCTCTCACATCAATGTTTCTCTCTGTGAGTGTCTCTCCCTCTCCCTTCCACTCTCTCTAAAAATCAATGGAAAAATATCCTCAGGTAAGGATTAACAAAAAAGAGCAATGGGAAGACAAGGAAGGGCTTTAAACAGAGTGAGAAGTGATTAAAGCTGCATGGAACTCTAAACTATATTAGGAACTTTGCACTTACAATAATGCATCAGCACTGGAATAGATTATCATCATAGCTTGGGGGGGGGGGGCATTCTCCAGAATAAATTGAGTGGATCATTAAGGAAGATAAATAACTTCACATGGGAACATTGCAGAAGAGAGCTCCAGGGGTTTGCAAATTAGGTCAGAGTTGGGGACTTGGATAAAGCAGAGATATCAGGCTCTTGTCCCTAAAATAGGAGCCTGCAAAGTGGGAAAAGAGGTAGACATTTAAATCTATGATGAAGGGATATAGCAACATTTTTCTGTTGCATCGTAGACTTACTAATATTCAAGATGGTAAGATAATATTTCAAAAGGGGTAGAGTGATTAGGACAGCCAGAAGAATTGCTCCCTCCCAATTCTGTAAAGACTTTTCAGACTTCTCCATCTGCTATAGGTAGTTAGACAGACATGAGCAGAGCAAGGATGACAGGCCAGGTACAGAAGGTCACCAGAGTAGGGAGCCATGGGTGCCTAGCAAAGGACAATTGTAGGATGGGACCTCATCCCCAGGGTGACCTTACCTCCCCTAGCATATCTCTGGTCATGAGGTTTGGACTCCCTCACCTTTCCTCCCTAAAGATAACATTTAGGCCTCAGTTGTATTTCAGTTCCAGTCCCAGAAAAGCAGCAAAGCCAGGCAAGCAACACCATGGCTGACCTTGGACCAGCTGCACAGAATAATGACCACCTGCTGTGGCATCGACCAATCCATAAGTGGAGACCACACCCTGAAAGGACACACCTGGAAAGCTGCTAAATATTCTATTGATTTCTTCCTCTAGGACAGTGATTGGCAAACCACAGCTCTCCAGCCACATGTTGCTCGCGAGCCATGGTTTGCCACTCTGTTAACTAATGAGTTTGCTTTGGCTCACAAGCCACAATTTGCCAACCACTGCTCTAAGTCCTAGGACTTCCCCTAAAAGCTCCACCTTTAAAACCCTTAGGAGGAAGGACCCATTGTGCTTCCTCTCACCCGCTTGCCATCTCCCTTCATCCTCATCCTCCCTCTCCCCTCTGGCATCTTACCTTCTTCACTCGCAAGCTCCTAAGGCACTTTTTTTTTTACCTCTATAACTTGTTTCCTAAGCCCATTTTTTCTAAGAATTGCTTTTTCTACCTCTGTGATTTTGTAAATAAACTAGAGGCCCAGTGCACAAAATTCATGCATGGGTACGGCCCCTAGCCTGGCTGGTGATCAGGGTCTATCTGTGGGGCAACTGGCCGGGCAATCAGGGGGCCCCCTAGTGGCACCCCCCTTGGCTGGCCTGGGGCCTGAGGGCTGGGGGCAGCTCCTGAATTGAGTGACTGCCCCCTAAAGGTCAGTGTGCATCATAGCAACCAGTCATTCTGCGGTTCGGTTGATTTACATATTAGGCTTTCATTATATAGAATGTTCTCTTATAGTTTGGGTCTTGGCTCTAAATTCTTTCCTAGCCAGAACTCAACTACTGAGGTTACTGAACCTAGGTTCGGGCTGACCCCACAGGTCTAACATCTGCTGCCTTCAACACATCCAGATGAGTATTTTCCTGTAGCACCACCTGTCCCCAGTAGGTGCGTACCTTGTGAAGACAGGAATGGGCAAGAAGATAGTCTTCATTTTCAAAAAGTTCTTAAAGGCACATTTTCATTTTCCTATTCAGTGTCCCCTGTCTCAGACTAAACTCTGTGTGACTTTTTTGGTTTTATTTCACAATTTCTGCCACTTAAGGACAAATAGAATGCTGGATTGGGAAAGTTTGTAAAATTCATGGTTAACAGTGGTCAATGGTGATAATTTTCTAAGTACAATCCCAAATACACTTTAGAATAACACTCATGTCTACTGAGCACATAGTAAGTTCCATGCTACCATATATTTTATACATGTAATTTTTAGAAAGATATTAGTACAAATATACCTGAAACCCTAAAAAACTCCAGCACATCCTGGCTTTAGCTCATTACTAATTGGTTTGATGGGATTATGAAAGAGAAGTCAAACAAAACAGCAGAGATACCAGAGGAAGCTCAGAACTCATCTAAAAGATCTGTGGATCATTTTGTTGCCCTTAACGAGAACCAACAGTTAAGAATCCTTTTATTAAGTATGACCAGAGCTAAAAATTCTAAATAAACTATATTAACTGTGACCCTGTGGCATAGGAGAACGTGTGTGTGTGTGTATGTGTGTGTGTGTGTGTGTGTGAATAAAATATTGTTGGGAATTAAAAATTCCATGTCAAGTAGCATTTCAACTTAAGTCTTTAATGTTTTATTTGGTATTGCATTTGGTATCTCATAACTGTCCCTTCTCAACTTCTTTTTTTTTTTCCATTCACTGAACCCAGGGCTAGAACTTAAAGGAGAAAAAACTCAGAATCTCTTGAATGGTAAAGAGATCAAAACATATGGTAATCACATATGGTAATCAGCATTCAGGATGTTGGTTGTTCTATCAAGCCAATTCCCTGAGCAAAGGCTCTCTGTTGACCCGTAAAAAAAAAAAAAACCTTTATAACTGTAACTTGCTGAGAGTTTGGAGTTGCTTGTTATTGCAGAATAAATCTAAAGCATAGGTCTATCTCCCAGTAGGAGCTCAATAATGTGGTATTTTGTTTTCTTGAACCATGCCTCAGAATTTAAGCACTTGTAATCTGTAATTCATAAATAGCATCAATAGTCATCCAGGCATGTCCCTCTTGCATTTTATTTCTCTTAAACTTGAATATTTTTATAATGAACATCCATGATCCTACCACCCAGGCCAAGAAAAACATATTGTCAATAACTTCATCTATGTATGCTCTTTCCTTATCTCATTCTCCTACCTCCCCATGTTGGGATAACCTTTATCTTGATTTTCCTGTTTCTCATTTTCCTACTATAAAAAAATTCATCTGTTTTATCATAGGTATGTAGGCCTAGGCAATATATTGTTTTGGCTTTTGAACTCTATAAAAATATACTGTATACATTTTCCTATTTTTTTATTTTCAACCCAATTCATCCATATTTTCCTTTTCATAGCAGTAATTCTTTAATTTCTTCTGCTGTATAATATTGTATTACATGAATATCCCAATATTTTATCCATTCTCCTATCAACAGACTTTGCATTGTCTCATTTTTTACTATTATAAATTGTGTTGCTATATAATTCTTATACATACTTACCAGCAAACATCTCAAGAATGATGAGATAAATAAAAATGAAGACACAATAAGATATGTTTAAATATAAAATTATTTGAAACATCAAAAATTAAAAAGTCTAGATTATTGTTGCTGGAGGAAGATGGCAACTAGCAGGAAAGTAGGGAGGGAGAGAGTGTGAGAGAGTGAGGGAATCATAGAGGAGAGTGTAGACGTGTTTGGTGTGTGTGTGTGTGTGTGTGTATGTGTGAGCTAGAGACAGATTCTGCAGGTTCTCCAAAGGGCTGCCAAACCAGGCAGTTTTAGATGGTAGAGCCACACGCACGAAGCAGACACTTCTGGGCAGCCAGTGTTGGTACAGAGACCCATGCCATCTTGAGAAACAGAGCTGCTTGAGACTAGGATCCTGGCCTCAGCACCACCCAGTCATGTCTCAGACACAAACCAGGACCCTGCAGTCACTGGGGACAGAGAATTGCAACCACAGTTTCAAACCAACAGACAACAAGAATCCAGACTTCCTGGCCGTGATTTCTGTGAGTCAACGAGCCTATTCCCATCCCTGCAAGGATCGTGGATAATGCCATAGTAACTGATAGACCTGCCCCTCACTCAAGCCTCAGCTCCCCTATGAGAATTTTAGCTTGAGAGCACGCACACAGGCTGCAGCACTGCTATGGGAATTTGAGCCTGCATATGCATAGAGACTGGAATCTTCTCACCACAACACAATCTGGCAACCAAACCTGAAGCCCATGCAGGGCAGCAGTGCCACCTGACTTTGACTCTGGGCAAGCGCACACAAAAGTCTGTTTTCCATAGCACAGGCATGCCACAGTGCTACTGTGCAACCCAGTCCCACATGGTGACCAGGAACCAGATTCTCTGAGCAAGAGACAGCACTGAGCACCACTGATTTGACTCTGTTTCCTACTGTGTGCACCTAGGATCCCTAACTCACAGCACATTCACACTAAGAGCCAGGGACACCAATTATTGAAGCATGTGCACATGGGGCACTCATTCCCAGTGAGAAACTGCACAAGATAGCAGAGACTCTGATACTCAATTCTTAGTGCAGACACAGTAAACTCTGACTCCTGGCATGCGCTAGGAACTCATTTTAGGCACATGCCAATAGCACAGTGCAGGTGGGGTCTATGATTCTACGTGCGCACACAAGACCACACTGAACCCTGTTAACACTACCCTGGGCAAGTCTTGTTCCCACCAACCCACGGCAGCCACATGTCCTAGTATTGGAGCACTTTAGTGACACTTGGGTGGTGCGAAGCTCCCATGGCACACGACCCAGTGTGAATCTTCTGGTGATAGTCAGAATGGGGAGACAACATAATCCCCAGAGGAAAAAAATTAGGAGTCTCCAAGAATGGCAATTAGTGAAATTGAAGCATGCAACATGACCGAAAAATAATTCAGAATAATGGCCATGGAATTCATACATAGGATGGATAAGAAAACCAACAATCTATGCAAGAATGAGGAAGAAATAAAAAGTGATATAGCTACAATCAAAATCACCATGGAAAGTTTCAACAGTAGACTAGAAGAAGTAGAGAATCGAATTAGTGAGTTAGAAGATCAGGTACAGAAACAAGCCCAATCTGATCAACAATTGAAGAAAAAAATTAAAAAGCAGGAGGAAAGCCTGAGAGAGCTTTGGGACAACATGAAACGAAGTAACATATGTATAATAGGGCTGCCAGAAGGACAAGAAGAGCAGCAAGGATTAGAAAATCTATTTGAAGAAATAATGACAGAAAACTTCCTGGATATGGGGAAGAATACAGTTACACAAGTACAGAGAGTCCCAAGCAAGATCAATCCCAAAAGACCCACACCAAGACACATCATAATTTCAATGGCAAATATAAATGACAAAGAGAGAATCTTAAAGGTGGCAAGAGAGAAACTGAGGGTTACCTACAAAGGATCCCCCATCAGATTATCAAACGATTTCTCAACAGAAACACATTAAGCTAGAAGGGAATGGAAGGAGGTATACGAAGTGTTGCAAAGCAAAGGACTGAATTCAAGAATACTCTATCCAGCAAGACTATCAATCAAAATTGAAGGGGAAATCAGGGACTTTGCAGACAAAAAAAGGCTAAGGGAGTTTATCACCACAAAACCAGCAATGCAAGAAATGCTAAAGGGAATACTGTAAAAAGAAGAAATAAACAGTAAGAAGGAACACAGACACAAAAAAATAAATATGACTACAAACAAATACCTTTCAGTAATAACTTTGAAAGTAAACAGACTACATGCGCCAATCAAAAGACATTGAGTGGCTAAATGGATAAAAAAAAAAACGATATATATGCTGTCTACAAGAGAGCCATCTCAGAACAAGGGACTTTCACAGATTAAAAGAGAGGGATGGAAAAATATCTTTCAGGCAAATAAAAATGAAAAAAAAAATCTGGAGTAGCAATACTTATATCTGACAAAATAGACCTCAAAGTGAAGCCCATAACAAAAGATAAGGAAAGCCATTTCATAATACTAAAGGGATTGATACAACAAAAGTATATAACACTGATAAACATATATGTACCCAATGCAGGTGCACCCAAATGCATAACAAAACTCCTGGAAGATATCAAGGGAAAGATCGACAACAATACAATCATAGTAGGGGACTTTAATTCACCACTGACATCACTGGATAAATCCTCTAGACAAAAAATCAACAAAGAAATAGCAAACCTAAATAATTTGGCTCACTAGATCAGATGGACTTAACTGACATCTTCAGGTTATTTCACCCCAAAGCCACGGAATATATGCTCTTCTCAAGTGCACATGGGACATTTTCAAATATAGACCACATATTGGGTCACAAGCAGTCTCCCCAAATTCAAGAAGATTGAAATCATTCCAAGCATCTTCTCAGACTACAATGCCATAAAATTAGAAATAAGCTACTATAAAAAAGTCCAAAAATCTCAAACACTTGGAATCTGAATAGCATGCTATTAAATAATGACTGGGTTACCAATGAGAACAAAGAAGAAATTAAAAGCATCCTGGAAACTAATGACAACAAACACACAACAATCCAAAATCTGTGGGACACAATGAAAGCAGTCCTGAGAGGAAAGTTCATAGCTCTATAGACCTACCTCAAGAAGCAAGAAAAAAATGGTAGTAAACCATCTAACTCTACAGCTCAAAGAATTAGAAAGAGAGCAACAAGAAAAGCCCAGAGTGAGCAGAAGGAAGGAGATAATAACGATCAGAGCAGAAATAAATGACATAGAGACCAAAAATACAATACAAAAGATCAATGAAACCTAGAGCTGGTTCTGTGAAAGGATAAACAAGATTGATGAACCTCTAGCCAGGCTCACCAAGAAGCAAAGAGAGAGAACTCAAATAAACAAAATCAGAAATTAGAGCAGCAAAATAACAACAGACCCCATAGCAATACAAACAATCGTTAAAAAATACTATGAACAACTCTAACAAACTAGACAACCTGGAGGAAATAGACATATTCCTAGAAAAATAAAACCTTCCAAAACTCAATCAGGAAGATTCTAAAAATCCCAATAGGCCAATAACTATGGATGAAATTGAAGCAGTCATCAAAAAGCTCCCAGCAAACAAAAGCCTGGGGCCAGGTGGCTTCACAGGGGAGTTATACCAAATATTCAAGGAAGAACTAAAACCTATTCTCTTCAGACTATTCCCAAAAATTCAAAAGGAGGGAACACTTGCAAGCTCTTTCTATGAAGCCAGGATCACCCTAATACCAAAACCAGATAAAGACAACACAATGAAAGAGGATTATAGGACAATATTCCTCATGAACATAGATGCCAAAATCCTCCACAAAATTCTAGTAAATCAGATCCAGCAATACATCAGAAAGATTGTATATCATGATCAAGTAGGATTTATCCTGGAGTTGCAAGAATGGTACAATATTTGCAAATTAATAAACATGATACATCACATAAACAAATTGAGAGTTAAAAATCACATAATCATATCAATTGATGCAGAAAAAGAATTTGACAAACTTCCACACGCCTTCTTGATCAAAACACTTAGCAAGGGGGGAATAGGAGGATCATAACTCAACATAATAAAAGCCATATATGAAAAACACAAAGCCAACATCACACTCAATAGACAAAAACTAAAACCATTTCCCCTAAGAACAGGAACAAGACAGGGATGCTCACTCTCACCACTCCTGTTCAACATAGTACTAGAAGTACTAGCCATTGTGGTCAGATGAAAAGAAGAAATAAAAGGCATCCAAATTGGAAAGGAAGTAAAACTGTCAGATGAGATGATATTGTACATAGAAAACCCTAAAGACTCCATCAAAAAATTATTGGATTTAAATAAATTTGGCAATGCAGCAGGATACCAAATTAATGCCAAGAAATCTATGGCATTTCTTTACACCAATAGTGAACTTATAGAAAAAGAGACTAAAAAAGCAATTCCATTTACCATCACACCAAAAAGATTAAGACACCTAGGAATAAACTTAACTAAGGAGGTAAAAGACCTATATGCAAAAAACTACAGGACACTGAAAAAGGAGATAGAGGAAGACATAAATAAATGGAAGAATATACCATGTTCATGGATTGGTAGAATCAACATCATCAAAATGTCCATACTACCCAAAGCAATCTACAGATTCAATGCAATCTTTATTAAAATAACAATGATATATTTCACAGAAGTAAAACAAACTTTCCAAAAATTCATCTGGAACAAAAAAAAAGACCACAAATAGCTGCAGCAATCCTGAGAAAGAAGAACAAAATAAGTGGGATCTCAATACCAGATATCAAGTTGTATTACAAAGCCACTGTTCTTAAAACAGTCTGGTACTGGCACAAGTACAGACATATAGATTAATGGAATAGAATAGAGAACCTAGAAATCAACCCAAACCTCTATGCCCAATTAATATTTGACAAAGGAGACATGAACATAAAATGGAGTCAAGACAGTCTCTTCAATAAATAGTGTTGGGAAAATTGGACAGATATATGAAAAAAAATGAAGCTACAGCACCAACTTACATCATACACAAAAATAAACTCAAAATGGGTAAAAGACTTAAACATAAGATGGGAAACCATAAAAATACTAGAGGAATCCACAGGCAGCAAAATCTCAGACATATGCTCAAGGAACTTCTTCATTGAGACTGCTCCTAGGGAAATGGAAACTAAAGAGAAAATAAACAAATGGGACTACATCAAAATAAAAAGCTTTTGCACAGCAAAAGAAACCATCAACAAAACAACAAGAAAGCCCACTGCATGGGAGGCCATATTTGCCAATGTCATCACCAGTAAAGGTTTAATCTCCAAAATTTACAGGGAACTCATACAACTTAACAAAAGAAAGATTAACAATCCAATAAAAATATAGGCAAAGGACCTAAATAGACACTTTTTGAAGGAGGACAGAAGGAAGGCCAAGAGACATATGAAAATATGCTCAAAGTCACTAATTATCTGAGAGATGCAAATCAAAACAACATTGCAGTATCATCTCACACATGTCAGAATGGCTATCATGAACAAATTAATGACAAGTGTTGGCGAGGATGTGGAGAAAAAGGAACCCTCCTTCACTACTGGTGGGAATGCAGACTAGTGCAGCCACTGTGGAGAACAGTATGGAGTTTCCTCAAAAAACTAAAAATGGAACTCCCATTTGACCCAGTTATCCCACTTCTAGGAATATATCCCAAGAAACTAGAAACACCAATCAGAAAGGATATATACACCCTATGTTCCTAGAGGCACAATTTATGATAGCTAATATTTGGAAACAGCCTAAGTGCTCATCAGCAGATGAGTGGATTAAAAAACTATGGTACATCTACGCAATGGAATACTACTAATAGTAAAAAAGAAGGAGTTCTTACCATTTGCAACAGCATGGATGGAACTGGAGAGCATTATGCTAAGTGAAATAGGCCAGTCAGAGAAAGATAAATACCACATGATCTTACTCATTTGTGGAATATAATGAACAACATAAACTGATGAACAGGGACAGATACAGATACAAAGAAGCATCGATCAGACTTCCAAACCTCAGAGGGAATATAGGGGAGAGTGGGGGAAAGGAGGAGAGATCAACCAAAAGACTGTATTCATGAATATAAGCCTAACCAATGGACACAAACACCAGGGAAGTGAGGACATAATTGGGGGCTAAGGGGTTTGGGGGGTTAATGGAGGGATGAGGACACATACCTTAATCAATTAAGAAATTTAAAAAAATTTAAAAATTTAAAAATAACTAAAATTATTATCACTCCAATAATCAAGTATTGGAATGATAAGTATCATTAGGATCTTGCATATATTGCTGATGGAGTATAAGTGCAAGCACCATTTAAAATAAATTGTCATAATTCCTAAAACTGAACATTGGCATACCCTGTAACAAATCTCAATAAATGTTGAATGAGTACATGAGTGAGTAAGTCTGGCCTCACAGAATAAGTTAAAATATTTTCTACCTCTTTTTATTTTTGTCCATTACCACTCTCCTAGTGACTTTTCCATCTTTGTGGATTTTCCTGTGTGCATCATACCTGCCATCATTTTTGTTAACTTCAATTTCCAAGTGGATGATTCATTCAGTATGTTAGTCTTCTCTTTACATGACATTAGTATGAATCATAAATAAGCTAATAAACCCAAAATGTTCAGAACAGTGCCTAGCACAGAGTAAATGCTATATAAATTGTATTTTTGTTGAATTTTCTTCCATGCCCTTATAGAAAAATAATACTATAGTCTGGTGCATAATTCAGGTGTCCTTGACTCTTTAGCTAAATATCTTTGTATATTCATTTCAATTTCATTTTGATTTGGGGCCCAGATATTTGTTTTCCTAAGATATGTTTCCTGATTTCCCCTTTGGGAGTCCCACCATAGTGAACAATCCAATGTCAGTGAGTTCTAGGTATGCTCAAAGCAACCATTATTCTCCTTCCATTCCATTGAAAGGACAGTTCTACTTGATGTTGCCTCTTGGTCATTACAACAGCTAATGAGGGTTTGGCCTTAACCCCCTGGAACTGTGCCTGTGTTAACCTCATCTTCCCTTAGAGTTCTGACTTTAAAACTTGTCCAGGGTATGAGTCATTTCTACTTTTTCCTCTGCAATATCACACTGCCACCTTGAAACTTACTGACCAATGCTCAAAATAGCTTATGGTGATCTTAATACTTTTTCTCTTCAAACTAATCAAATTTTCTATGCCACTTTGTATAGCTGTACCAATCATCAAAGGCAGGTTCCTCAATGAAATTTATTATTGACTAGAGGCTCAGTGCACAAAATTCACTGGAGTGATGAGCAGGGATGTCCTTCAGCCCACTCTACTCCCTCTCTGTCATGTTAAAAACACAAACCTAGAAAGATTTCTGGTAGATAGTGGAACAGGTAGCACCAGCAATCTGTCTCCCCACCTAGACAACAATTGTACTGGTGAAATTTATCTAATATAATAATTTTTGGACCTCTTGAGTCTATTGAAGGCTTGCAATCCTTAGAAAAAAGCTTCGACAGGTTAACTGTGATTAATTTCAGTCAATTTCAGCTATTAGCACAGTAGTAGCCAACCATCTCCCACCTCCATTCACATGGCACGCATCTGTGCCCATGTTCCTGGAGTGGCTTGTGCAAGGCAAGAAAAAAGAACCCTGTCCTAAAATATTGGGGATCTATGTTCTGATCACTAATTACTATGTCTGGTCACAGAGATACAGACAAAGAAGCAGGCAACAATTGTTGCATTTTCCTCCATTGTCATCGTCACCTTCTCCTCAGATGAAGTGCGTCCTAGGGAATTTAAAGGGCCAGTGACTATTTTCTTCTCCCTCTTCATTTTTCATATTTTCACATTTGTGGGGACATTAAAGATGAGGACATTCAAAAGTAAGTATATATAAAGTAAAAATAGAAAGTGATCACATATGCCAAAAAAAAGTCACAGGCTCAGAAAAGACCTTAGAAGACCTTAAGTTTATACCTCAGACTCATCTTTGGTACAGAGACAGCTTACAGCAATAAAAAATTAAAAACAAATTTTTTTAAAGACAACCAATAAACTAAAACAATAACAAAAACATAAAATCCAGGGGAAGTGGAAGAATCTGATGTCCAGAATTACCACATTATTAGATTCAAATGTTCAGTGTTCAATAAAAATATCACAAGGCATACAAAGAAACAAGTATGGCTCATTTGAGGGAAAAACTAAATCAACAGAAACTGTCCCTGAAAAATACCTAATAACAGATCTACTAGACAAAGACTTTAAAACAACTGTTTAAAAGGTGCTTAAAGTACTCAAGGAAGATGTGGAGAAAGTCAAGGAAATAATATATGAACAAAATGGAAATATTAATACTCATTATAAAACTTAAAAAAAGAAATTTTGGAGCTGAAAGTATTGTAATTGAAATAAGAAGAATTACTTAAAGGATACAAAGGCAAATCTAAAAAGACAGAGGAAAGGATCGTAAAATTTAAAGATAGGATAATGGAAATCATGAGTCTGAGGAACAGAAAGAAAGAGATTGAAGAAGAACAAACAGTGTCTAAAGGACCTGAAAATGCCATCAAGGAGACCAACATATGCATTATGAGAGTTCCAGAAGAAAAAGATAAAGAGAAAGGAGTAGAAAGAATATTTGAAGAAATGATAGCTGCAAAGTTCCCAAATCTGATGAAAGGCATGAATATAAACATCCAAGAGCCCTGACAAAGTTCAAGTAAGATGAATTCAAAGAGATTCATACTGAGATACATTATAATCAAACTTTCAAAACACAAAGATAGTATTGGAAGCAGTAAGAGAGAAGCACCACATTACCTGCTAGTAAAAGGACTCCTTAAGATCATCAGCATATTTCTTGTTAGCAATTTTGGAGGCCAGAAAGCAGTGAGCCAACATATTCAAAGTAGTTGAGAGGGCGGGGGGGAGGGTTGTTGGGGGAGCAGGGAATTGTCAACCAAGAATTTTATATTTGGTAAAATTGTTCTTCAAAAGTGAAGGAGAAATTAAAATATACCCACATAAACAATAGCTGAGGGAGTTTGTTACCACTAGACCTACCCTGAGAATAAATACTCAAGGGTGAAATGAAGACCACTACACAGTAACTCAAAGCTGTACAAATAAATAAAGATCTCATTTACGGTAAATGCATGGACAATTATAAAAGCTAGAATTATTTTAATAATTAGTTTATAACTCCACTATTTGTTTTTTACATGATTTGAGAGGGTAGTATATTTTCTAAAACACATATACACAATTATTAGTCTAGAAACTAATATTATTGTAACTTTGGTTTGTAACATCACATTTTGTTTTCTACATGATTTAAGAGACAAATGCATTTAAATGAGATATTAGTTTATATTTTCTAGTTACACAATGTCTAAATCATAATTTTTTGGCATTAACAACTCAAAAAGGTGGAAACAGAGCTGTAAAGGAGCAGAAATTTTGAGTGTTATTGAAGTTAAGATGGCATAATTTAAATTAGAGTATATTCAAATTACCACTGTAATTTGCTCAAAGCAACCATTTTTCTCCTTCCATTCCATTGAAAGGACAGTTCCACTTGATGTTGCCTCATCTTCCCTTAGAAAAAAAAGCCATAGAATATACACAAAAGAAAAGGAGAAAATAATTTGAACATTTGACTATTTTAAAAATCAACTGACCACCAAAGAAGATAATGATGCATGAAATTAGGGACAAAAAGCTATAAGTTTATAGAAAACAAAGTAAAAAGAAGTTCCTCCTTATTAGTAATTACTTTAAATCAGCAATTTTCAACCAGTGTACCACAAGAATTTTTAAAACATGCAATAACTATTTAGTCAGGGGTACTGTCCTCTTTTCCCTTAGATTGTCAAATTAAAAAATGATAAGAGCCAACACAAAAATAGCTGTCCAGGGTAAATAATTCAAAATTATACCTATTATTTTGTCAGATTGGCAAAAAATAAAATAAATTTTTAGGTGCCACAGAATTTTAGGAATTAGTTTATGTGTGCCATGAGATGAAAAAGGTTGAAAATTACTGCTTTTAATGAAGATGAATCAAACTCTTCAACTGGCAAAATGGTTAAAACAATCATGATATAACTATATGCTAACTATAAGAGACTCACTTTAGATATGAAAACATAAATAGAATGAAAGTGAAAGGATGGAAAATATATTCTATGCAAATAGTAACCAATAAAGAGCAGGGATGGTTACACAAATATTAGACAAAAATACATTTTAAGTTTTAGAAGAAACAAAAAAGGACAGTATAACATAATTAAAGGTTCACTAGAGCAGGAAGATATAATAATAATAAACATTTATGCACCTAATAATAGACCGTCAATCATTAATTGGAAGACTTAACATTGTTAAGATGTCAATACTTCCCAAACTGATCTACAGATGCAATACCTGTCAAATTCCCAAAGATATTTTTTGCAGGAATATAAAAATCTATCCTAAAATTCCATTGGAATCTCAAAGGACTCTGAATAGTTAAAACAATATGGAAAAAGAACAAAGCTGAAGGACTCCGGTGTCCTGATTTCAAAACTTACTACAGAGTTGCAGTGACTAAAATAGGATGGTATGGCATAAAGATAGACATATAGACCAACAGAATGGAACAGAGGGCCCAGAAATAAACCCTTATATATAGGGTCAAATGATTTTTTACAAGAGTGCCAATATAGTTGAATGAGAAAAAAGGAAAGTCTTCAACAATTAATGTTGGGAAAATGGAATATCTACATGAAAGAAGAATGAAGTTGGACTTTTACCTAACACTATGTATAAAAGTTAAGTCAAAATGTATCAAAGAGCTGAATGTAGGAACTAAAAACTATAAAACTCTTAGAAAGTCAAAAGCTTCCCCAAACTGGATTTGGCAATGATTTCTTGGAGATGGTACCAAAATCACAGACAACAAAAGAAAAATAAGCAAATTGGACTTCATAAAAATTTAAAATTTTTTGCATTAAAGGGCAATATCAAAAAAGTAAGAAAACATCCTTCTCAGAATGGAAGAAAATGTTTGTATATATTATATCTGACAAGGATTAATATCCAGAATATATAGAGAACTCCTAAAACTCAACAACAGAAAGTCTAATTCAAAAGTGGGCAAAGCATTGAATAGACATTTACTCAAAGATGATATACTAATGATCAATAAGCACATGAAAAGATGCACAACATCATTCATCATTAGGAAAATGCAAATTAAAACTGCAATGAGATGCAAACCCATTAAGATGGCAATTATAAAAAAAATCAGGAAATAATAAGTATTGGGGCGGATGTGAATAAATTGGAACCTTTGTGCACTGTTGGTAAAAATAGTACAGCCACTCTGGAAAACAGTATAGCAGTGCCCCCCAAAAAATAAAATTAAAATGTAAGTAAAGATTTTAAATAAATAAATAAATAGAATTACCAAATGACCTAGCAATTCCACTTTCAGGTATATACCTGAAAGATTTGAAAGCAAGGTTTTAAAGAGAGAATAGTACACCGATATTTATAGCAGCATTGTTTACCGTAGTTAAACATGGTAGCAACCCAGCTATTCATCAGGGAATGAATGAATAAGCAAAATGTGGTTATATGTATACAATGGGGGTATTTTTCTAATATTAAATTATTTTACTTGGTATATAATTGCAGATAAATGCACCAATATGCTAAAAATAACTGAGTGATTTGCTATGTTAGTGAAAGCTGGTTCTATACCTGATAGCCAGCCATTCTTTCTTTGCTAACAGAACCCTGATTTTGTTTAAGCAGCAATGTGCCCAACCTCACTGGATGACTCATGAGTAGTCTAGGACAGTCATGAAAATACATATTCTTGAGCCAGTGACTCTTCTGGGGATTAAACCAATGAAAAGAGATGTCTGCTAGGGGTTTCTGGGAATGTTTTACCTCCCTGATAAGAGCACAGCCATGCTCCCTTTCCTCTCATGTTCCTGCTTTTAGAAGCTGTCACATGCGGATGCAATGTCTAAAGTTGTTGATACCATCTTGAGTAGATAAAGAAAATTACAAAGATACCAGCTAGTATTCTGATATCATTGAGGTATTTACTGCATATACATTAGAATCAACTACCTCCAGACTTCTTGTTAGGTAAGGTAACAAAGTTTTTATTTATGGTTAAAGCAACTGCTAGTTGGGATTTCTGTTACTTGAAGCCCAAAGCATTCCTAACCAATGCCATTAGTCAGGATTACAGAAATAGTAATGGCAGTAATAGTAGTAGTAACAGTACAGATAGGCTAGAATACAAATCTATCTGGCTCCAAAGTCCCTATTTTTTCTCTTATAATGTGCTACCTTCCTTCTTTTCTAATTAATGAATAATCAATTTCCTTGAAATACTTTTAAGTTTCTGAAAGAAAAAAACAACTTTCTTCCAAAGGAATATCATAAGACCATTCAGATACTCCAGATCACTTTAATTTTACTCTGGTCTTCCTAAATATTAATCACATTATCTTATTTAGCACTTTTTACTAATTTAATTAAGGCAATTTTCATTTTTTCTTACACATAATGATAAAGAATAGAATTATCTCCAAGTCAATGCCAAAGAAATACCATTTAGTTGTGAACGTCACTCTCCCCATCCTTCCTTCCTTCCCAGCCTGGAGTCACCAGCCATCCCCCTCAGAGCTGGCTGTGCAACTGGCTCACAATAGAGGTGATTCCTGCCACCCACCCACCACAGCCCAAAAGCGCCCGGACTGTCTCTCTCTCTCTCTCTCTCCCTCTTTCTCCCTCTCCCTCCCTCTCTCTCTCTACCTCTGTACTCAAGCTGCAAACTGTTCCATCAATTCTACTGGTCCACTAAATTTACCAATCATCTAAGAAACTGCATAGCAAGCTAAGGAGTTTTGCTACTTATATAACCTAGATTCCCAGAGTAAGGTGAATTAAATGATTACTAACTCCAGGAAGCTTTTAATATCCTAGATAATATGCTTTTTTTCCTAAGAGAATTCCAATAGACTGTTGAGGGAAGTGATTATGATGTTATCACTGTGAAGGAAATTGGGTCAAGAAGGTCCAGGCCCTCTGAAAGGGTGTGTACTCTCCCATATCAATAGATGACTTTGATCACAAACAATATAAATTGACCCTGAAGAAAATGATTTAAATACATAGTTTAGTGTCATATCCTAGATAGCTCATAGGATAAAAAAAAATAATATTGTACTTTCAGAAGGACCAGAATAAAAGCAGTTCTGAGAATTTTGCTAACCAGGACTAAAAGACAGGCTGTTCAGGGCACTACAATTCGAATGATATTGTGCCACCAGCATCTTAATACCAAACAGACAACATGGAATTGAGAAGGAAAGATCCTCCCCCCAAAAATGGGCTCTTTCAAAAAGAAAGAGGGAAGAATACTGAGCATGCTAGTACACAAATGGGGAGAAGAAAAATCTGTTGATAAAACCATCTATGCTATAGGCCATGAGAAGTTACAGGAGCAGTATCTGCATCTAAATAAAAGTAACAAGGAGACTATAAAAGACATGAGTCTTTCCTACCCCCTGGGTGCACCAACCACCTACAAAACTGAACTGCAAACTGGGAAGTTTTGTTATTAGGAGTGTCAGGATTCTTTAGAAAGGGGGATAGAACTACATGAAGCTGAAATATGTTTATAATACTGCCTATAATATGCTTGAAGTTGTTCAGCAAGGAAGGCCATCAGCTCTTGTATGTTTCTGTATGTCTAGTACTGACATGCACAATTCGACCAAGCCCAGTCCTAGAGCCTGAAGTGCCACCTTAGTACCTACTCCCCAGGTCAGTTCTGATTATCCTTTCCAACAAAATGCATTTGATTCACCCTTCTTACGCCTTGGGGACATCATTCACTATAGTCACCTATTCACTCTGTGGGAAGGAGAGCCTTGCCAGGAATATTCACATTACTTAAATTCTTAGCCAGCCCTGGAGAGAAGGGTTTATGTTACAAAGGGTAATGAAACTTAGCCTGAGGGCTCAGAATGAGCCACACTGTTTTCACTGGCCAGCTTCTTTAGCTCTGTGCAATCAGTACTTTGCCCATTTCCTTTATGTAACTGTTGAAAGCAGAAATCTGAATCCCTGGTTCCTAAGGTCAGTCATGGGTGGAGGAGAATTGAGAGAGTTTGGGGAAGACTGTCTGGGTTTTTATGGTACAATAATTATCACTGTCACTTCTTACTCTAATCACCAACATTTATCGAAAGGACACAATCATACCCATTTATCAAGACAGGTTGTATAAGTTGTGGGGACCAGTGCAAAATGAAAATATGAGGCCTTATGTTCAAAATGTTAAGACTGCAACAGCAGAACATTAAATCAGGTGCCAACACAGAATGCAGGGCCCTATGGCACAGGTTGCATGCCCAATAGTTTGACTCCATCTCCATTGCTTCTAGCCCCCTTGTCATTATACATATACTAGAGGCCTCATGCATGAATTCATGCACAGGTGGGGTCCAGCCGCCCCCCCCAATGGGGGTTAAGGGTTGGTCAAGAGGAGGGGAGAGGATGTGGGTGGTTGGCCGGCTGGCCCTGTCCCCGATTTGATTGGGGGGTCAATCAGGGCCCTGATCAGGGCAGTTGGTTGCCACAGTGCATGTCACTGGTCATTCCATCATTCTAGTTGCTTGGCTTTTATATATATAAATATATAATAAATGTGTAGTATGCAAATTGTTCTATTTAGTGGCGTTCTTCTGGGAGTTCCATCATGGGGTTAGCCGGCCAGGGGAAGAAAAGGAGGCCCTGGCCAGTGATGGCAGGTGGCCAGGGTGAAGAGAAGGAGGCCTTGGCACTGGCAGGCAGCTGGGGAAAGGAAGGTTGTACCCAGCTGGCAGCCAGCAGCTGGCAGCTGCTAGGGACTTGATTTTCATACACTGGGCCTCTAGTATATATATCACATGTATAATCTATAATAAAGTATATAATAACTGCATATAACACTTTTTTCAAGTTTTATTCAAATATAATTGATATGTAATATTATATTAGTTTAAGGTATACAACATAGTGATTTGATATATGTAATATATTGCAAAATGACCACCACACTATGTTTAGTTAACACCATCACCACGCATAGTTACAACTGTTTTTTTTTTGTGTGTGTGTGTGATGAGAACTTTTAACACCTACTCTTTTAGTAACTTTCAAATATACAATATACTATTGCCAACTATAGTCATCAAGTTGTACAATACATCCCCGGAATGTATTTTAACTGAAAAAATTGTGCCTTTTGGCCACTTCCACCCATTTTGCTCTGGCAGCCAGTAATTTGGCCTGTTTCTATGAGTGCAAATTTTTTAGATTCCATGTGCAAGTGAGATTATATAGTATTTGTCTTTCTCGGTGGGACTGATTTCCCTTACCATGAATCCTAAGGGAATTAACCATCACAATATTCTTCCTCACCCTTCCCTCTACCCTTCTCTAGAATTCTCATTGTAGTTCTGTGGACAGGAAGAACATTTTTTCTACTCCTCAATGTTCTTTCAGATAGACTAATAATTAAATTGACATGACACTAATATTGAAATTTAAATACCTATGCATGAGAACCTTGCATGTCAGAGTCTTCACATATGTGGGAGGTTCAGGGACAAGAAGTTAACCTGAGATATCTGACATTCTGAACTAAAGATGTGGTAAGTCATCTTGGGACTTCAGAGGTGAGGAAAGGCCATTGCAAGACAATAAGAGCAGGTGTTCAGTAAAAAGTTTGCCCTACCCTATAGACAGATCATAAAAAAGTTATTTCTGGTAATAACTCTTATGAGCAAAGCTATAATTTATACTCTTTAAGCAAGAGATAAAAATTTCTCATGAGCCTTCAGATTACCTTTAACGCAAATAATTTCCATACCACACCTTGGAATGGGTCATCCTGAACCTCTCAAGTTCTTTCCAGTAGAAGTTGCAAACTAGGCCTGATTTTTCAGATAACCATGAAACCTGTGAATGAAGCCTCAGGCTTGCTCTCCTTACTCAGGAGTTGTCATGTGCATCCAATCTCTATACCCTACTTCCTCCTGCTCAGTGCTGGCCATCCAACCCTACTTCCTCCTGCTCAGTGCTGGCCATCCACCCCTCCAGTGTCAGATTAGGCTCTCGGGCTTTCCCAGTACATCTATCCCTCAGGAAATCTTGACAGACTATTTTGCACCTCTCCACTCCCAACATGTAACTGTATCCACAGCAACTTCCTGACAACAGAATTGTTTTTCTTTTTCTTTTCTTTTTTGTCTTTATTTATTTATTTATTTATTTATTTATTTTATTTTATTTTCATTTCATTCATTTGTTACCCTGAGCATAGAGTTAACATGTCAGACAAAAAGAGCCACCTAGGTCAATAGCCAGGTCTGGGGGCAAATTACTCTATTTAGCAGAATGACCCTGGATGTTAGACAAGGGCACATGGGATGCAGCACAGCAGGGCTTCATTTTCTGGGTTGTTGTTTTTTCCCTACTCTCGCCGGAAGAGTGGGAGTACTCCCTCCATGTCCTTGGCTGTACCTGCTTGGTAAGAAAGAAAGAGTTGAGATTTGGAGTAAGACCTACCTATTGGAGTGAGACCTGAATTCATTGCTAACTCACTTTGTGGCCTTGGACAGCGTTCCTAATACTTCTTTCTCTCTGTGCCTCAGTTTCCCCATCCATAAGATGGGGAGGATCATATATGCTTTCTGAGATTAGTGTGTAAAGCACCTGGCATCTAAGAGAGGCTGAGAAAATGGTTGTTCCATCACTCCATCCTTGCTGACTCATTCTGGAGAACAAGGGAGAAAAGAATATACACACTCAGAGGCCCTACGACAGACTGGGTGTGGTGTCCCTCTTCAAAGGAGAACCCTGGGGTGTGATGAGCCTCTTGCTTTTCCTTCCCCAAATCACTTCCCCTGCTGGCTTCCTGCAGCTCATACCACCCTGGAGTCATCTCAAAGCTTCCTGCCAGCATGCTAGCACTTGCTGTTCAGAAACAGATTTTAGAGGCCTATTTGGGCATAGCCAATGGCCGTAAAAAAAGCACTTGGCCTTGACCCACATTTGGCAATCAGAGAGCACCTGAGGATATGTGACCATGTGATTCAAGCAAAGAAATCCTCTCTCTACCTTTTCTTCTTAATTTGTTCTATTTGCAGAATGGCATCTGTAATTGCTTAATAATTACATTCATGGACCAATATTTTTTGCACCAGACCTCATGCATTAAACTCTTGAGGTTCCAAGGTAACTAAGATGTATTTCCCCACTTCATACATAGAAGTTAAGAAGGCAAGGCTTCTGGGCTCCAACATTCCTCTGGGGTCATTTGAGGTGTCCATGCAGCTATATTTTACTTACGGATACATAAAACCAGCCTCTCATCTGTTGCAAGACCCAAGACTGCATCCTGCTGAGTCTTCCCTGGCCTCCTTCATTCAGCCCCGTCATGTCCCCTGCTCTACAGTGTCAGCCCTGCACCTCCATCTCAGGCTGATCAAGAGTCTCCTGTACAAGTGTCTACATTGCGGCGGGGGTGGGGGAGGTCAAAGGTTCTTGGTAAAGGTCCAGATAGTGAATATTTTAGGCTTTATTAGCCAAGAGGCAAAGTTAAAGGTATATAGTAGGTACTTCTGTAATACACTATACATTTTATTCTACTTTTATTAATTTTCATTTCAGAAGGTCTTATTTGGGAACCTTTTATTTGTTTTTGTTTTTTTATTTTGCTGCTGCTGTCACTGGGGATCAAACCTGCAACCTTAGTGTATCTGGACAACACTTCAACCTACTGAGCTACCAGGCCAGGGCTGAAAGTGCTATGTGGGTTGTCAGATAGGGTCTAGTCATTTTTGATACTCTTGTTTTTTTACTCATCCATTTGATAACATCTTTTCTTTGTTAAACATGTTAAATATACTTAACTTTATTCCATTATCAATAATGGAATATTTGAAGTGTTTGTCAGCCTGTGTCTGTTGTTGTCTTTGCCCAATTCTCTTTTGAATTGTAACTCCAGTTCAATGGAAATTTCTACCTGAGAATCTCAGATAAAGGTGATTTCTTTTGGAAGAAAAGGATATGTTTCTGGACTGAGTGCTACCAGTTCTGGGCCACATTAAAACATGTTATTCACTGGGGTTTTTCAAGCCATACTAATAATGTCCATTTGGCTGCCAGCCTCCATAAAGGTTGACCTGTAGTTATAAATTCTCAGAATTTTCCTCCTGCTATTTAGAGCCAGGGTTAAGACAGGCAAGTTTCCTTTCGATCCTCTTCAGTGGGTAAATGAAGTTGCAGAACTTCTGCTTTAAACTGTCACTGTGGATTTCATCTCACATTTGCCATGCAGATATTCAAACCAACTCCCAGAGTCACTTGGAGATAGATACTGCCAGGGGAGCCTTCTGCTTAAGCACTCACTCATCTCTCTGAATTTATGCTTTTTCGTGTATTTGTTTTGTCTTTTATTTTCCAGTTAGCATAGTGATGTCCTTGAAAATATTTTTTAAAATAATTAATTCGGAGTTTTTAGGTGTCTTAAAGAATAAAACTTTTTAAAAGATTCAGGTCACATGTTACCTCTGGTATGTGTTTTGAAACTCTAGTCTCCCCAAAATATGAATTCAGGGGTTCCAGCATCTGAACTGGTCTCCAGTGGGTATTCTGATGTTTGTCACCTAATACAACTCCCTTTCGTGTTGCATTAAGGAGGATCTGAGTAACCAATAAAACCCAGCAGAGGTGCTGTTCTCTTGGAGACTGGGTCATAAAGGCCTTGAGGTTCCTGTTTGCTCTTTGTCTCTTCCATCCCTCATTCTGGAGGAAGCCAGGTGCCATGTGATGAGAACACTCACTTATGGGGAGACCCTCCACATGAAATGGAGGCTTCCTTCCACAGCCATACACATGAACTTGAAGTAGATCTTCTGCCCCAGTCAGGGCTGCAGCTGTACAGATCTGGCCAATATCTTGATTGCAACCTCAAGCAGACCTACACCTGTACCTACTCAGCAAAGTAGCCACTGAATTCCTGACCCTGAGAAACTGTGTGAGATAAATGTTTATTGCTTGTTTACAGCTGCTAAGTTGGGGCAATTTATTACATAGCAATAGATGTCAAATATAAACCCTTTCTGCCCTACCTCTAATTCCAAAAGTTTTAGAAATATTTTATGGCCACATGCCCAGAAATTCCTCATTAAAATGTATCTTTGTTATGTGGGTGGGTTAATATATTAATATCTAACCCCAGATTCTCTTGCATAACTAGTTATCACCCTTCAGAAAGCTCTGCTGGACTGCCTGGGACATGGGATGGGCAGGCTCTGTTGTAGAGAGCGTTGTGGTCTGGAGTCAAGACCATATTTCAGAGGGGCCTATTGTGACTGGTGAATAAAACTGGGTGGCATGATGCCAGGAAGTGCCCCGGGTTACTGAGGTGAAGTCTCTCTCCACCCATTGCTGACACTCTCTCTACCCCATGCAATCCTGACTTTCTAATACCCACTTGTCTCATTCCCTCTTGTCAGAAGCTAATTCAGTCAGCACAGAGCATGCACTGTCCACCTCCAAAATTAGATTTGAATCATCTGGGCATATGGAGCCCACAACCTTGAACCTGGCTGAGCTCTTTTGCATGGGGAGAGTGCTCTATGCAATGATGCTAATGAAGTCCCACTTTGGCAATAGCTTGCCTCCCAAGAAAGGGTTATTGTGATTTAGGTTGCAGCCTTAAATAAGATATTTTAGTCTTCTAGGACTTACCATACTCATTGATGAAAGCGAGACACACTTATAGTAGAAGCTTCCCAAGGCCTCCTTATACAGTTAGACAAGGGTCCCAGCTGAAAAGTGATGGGGATTGAAATCCAGCCACCACTCCCCTCCCCAAATCCTGTGCCAGCCCAGAGCAAAGGACACATTTTTATAATTAATCCACCCAGAGAGGCCCTATGAAACAGACACAGGATGGTCTCTGTGCCAGCAGGGCCCTGCACATTTCACAGTATAAAGTGGTACAGTCTTGCCAGCTACAACCTGCCCTATGGTACAAGCCCATGATCTCTGCTGTTTGAATCCTGAGATCATCAAGAAGGCATCGAATAACCAAGGCAGGAAGCTGGTTCTGATTCTTAGGCAAATAGTCAAAACATGTTATTTGTACTCTTCCTCAGTGGCTAATGATACCTGGCTATGACCTTGATTCGGACACTTATTTTTTGACTAGGATTCCTATAGGTTGCCATGTAACTCTCTTCCTGACTCCTGGCCATTCTCTCCTTTTTGTGTGTTTTAATGTTCCTTGTTCCCTGGTTAGACCAGTTTTCAGTGTTGATATTTAATACATCTGCTTTTAATAAATGCTGCAGGGTGTTGCCATTTGTGCAAACGGAAGAGTCAAATACATTCAACAGCCACTCGAATGAGCTAATGATGACAGCATGACCCTTTTGCTCAGATGTGCAATAGCATGGGTGATCCTTTCCATCTTCTTTTTAAAGTTTTAGCCCTAACCAATTTTCTCAGTGGTTAGAGCATCAGCCCTTGGACTGAAGGGTCACAGGTTCAATTCCAGTCAAGGGCTCATACCTTGATTGCAGGCCAGATCCCCGGCCCCAGTCGGAGTACATGCCGGAAGCAACCAATCAATGTGTCTCTCTCACATCAGTGTCTCTCTCTCTCTCTGTCCCTACCTTTTTCTTCCACTCTCTCCCTTCAATAGAAAAAAAATCTTTGGATGAGGATTAAAAAATAAAACATTAAAAAAAAAAACAATTAGGATTCTAAATACCTTTTGAAAAAATTACCTATGTGTACTTTTGTTCCTAATTTTCTACCAAATGATTAATCATTCATAATGTTTCACCCACATGGTAAATAATTGGTATGATACAAGTTCTAAAATCCAGGGACCAAAGTCTCATTTTGCCCCAGCAACCCTGGATACCTGGGATCCCCAAAATACCTAGGGATAGGCTGCTTCAGTCTTCCATTTTCCATGTGTTCTTTTCCCTGCTATTTGTCCATCTCAGATCTTGTTTTTCTTTAGCTTGGTCAACATTTTACAGGGGTCATGTTGGAGGTTTCCTATGGGCTATGACTGAAAGAAAATAAGGGAAGTCTTCCGAAAATATAAATACTAACAAGTGCTACATGCCTGAAATTCAACATGAATGAGTCTTCCTTGCTTTTAGGTGTTAATTTGATCCCCCAATTTTCTTTCCTTTCCCCTACATTTTATTATGAAAAATGTCAAACATACAGAAATAAGTGATAGAACTGCACAGTGAACACCTCTAGCCCCTAAATTTTATAATGAGTATTTTGTCACATATCTAAGCACCTAACCACCCATCAATGCATCATATTTCAGAGTTTATTGCAAACATCAGCACACTTCACCCCCAAATTCTGCAGCATGCTACCATTAATTAGTTCAATATTTGTTTACAGCTCCTTTTTTAATATATTATGTACATACAATGAATTGCATAGATCTTAAATGTGCCAATGAATTTTACTTTGGACTCTCTTTTAAAATGCAATTATCGCCCCACCTCCTGCCCTGAGAATGATCCCTGAAGTCACTCATGCCTGAGAATGAATTAAATTGACTTGTTTCTTTCTTCTTCATTAGAAGAAACACACAACTAGATGAAAATATATAGAAAGTGAAATATATAGAAGCAAAAATCCTCTACTTCATTAATTGGCCTCTTTGGAACTGAATGGCCATTATTTTTTTTAAGTAAGTAGCACTTAATTTTGTATTATATTTCTGGTTCCCAATGATATCATTGTGTAAATCATTATTTCTACGTGGCATCAGCATCTATATTAGCACTGGTAAGGATCTTCTATGTGTCAGACACTGAATTAATTTCTATATATGCACATATCATTTAATCTTCACAACAACCATATGATGATTATAATAATTATTATTATTATTAACTTACAAATGTAGAATGAAGAGTCAGGGAAGTTAAACAACTTGCTCAAGGTCACAAAGACACAGCAGAAGCTCAGAACATGGCTTGTCTGCTTCACAAAGCCACTCCACAGTCAACATTACAGCAATATTTACTAAGCACCTACTAACTCCCACCACAATTCTAGGCAACAGATACACAGTAGTAATCAAAACAGACTTGTGCCCAGAAGAGCTTACAGTTTTACTAGAGGAGACATAATAAACACATAAACGTACCAGTTTTGTTTAGCAAATGAATTTCACAGACATCATGAGTAGAATATTTTTTATGCCTCATTTAACAATGAAAAACACTAAAATTCCCCATACTAAAACTGGTCAAAGATCACAGTCCTAATAAGTAGGCCAATGATGTGAAAATAAAGACCAACTGCAAAAGTCAATCATTAACGGCACATGACAATTTTCTTTGTGGGGAACTTTCTAGGGTGTTGTAAAGACCAAAAAGTGAGAATTCAATCCTCAAAACTCCTACACTGAAATGGAAACAAAACAAACAACAACAAACAAACAAAAATTCAATTGATCGAAGACAACAAATCATATAGCCTTCCCCTGCCCCATCTTGGCTAGAGAAAGGTGAGGTAGTCTATTGAGTAAAGATCATCAAAGAAGAAACAAGTCTTTGAAAACTGAGTAACGTAGATTCCCAAGGAAAGCAAACTTGGAAGTCACCAAGACATTCTTTTTAAAGAACGCTTTTCAGCCCTAGCTGGTTTGGCTCAGTAGATAGTTGGCCTACAGACCAAAGGGTCCTGGGTTCAATTCTGATCAATATGCCAGGGTTGTGGGCTCGATCCCCAGTAGGTGGTGTGCAGGAAGCAGCCAATCAATGATTCTCTCTCATGATTGATGTTTCTCTCTCTCCCTCTCCCTTCCTCTCTGAAATCGATAAAAAATCTATTAAAAACAGAAACAAAATAACAACAACAAAAACCAAGAATGCTTTTCAGACAGCAGAACAGGACATGCGTTGTTTCTACTTTGGTACTTCTCAGCAGTTGTATTCACACTGCTTCGATTATACAAGGAACATATATATATATATACCTGGCCTCAATCACAGCAAATGAGACAGACAATCCTGAATATGAATCATAGGAAAGGTTTAGGGCCCAAGTTCCGTAAGTAGGGACTATGGGAAATCAAATTAGATTGTATTTGATCCCTTTGATTTATGTACTAGTAAATGGGAAATCAATATAATTGTAATGATTGTAAGAATAATTAAATCAGAATCTCTGGGGATGAGATCCAGACATCAGAACATTGGAAAAGCTCTCTGGGTTGTTTCTGATGTGCAGCCAGGGTGAAGAACCATTGGCATTGGAGAAAGAGCCTGAGGGCTGAGGTCAGGACACTGGGTTTGAATTGCAGTTACAAGTTACCACTCTGTGGCCTTAGAGCAATTTACTAATCTCCCCATTCCATTTCCTATCCACAAAATGACATGAGAACACCTTCCTCATAGAGCTCTTGTGAGTATTCAATGGGACAATGTAAGCCAAGTATCTAACACAGTGTCTGATACAGCATGAGGCATAATTAAAGTCAGGGAGGGTATTCTTTGCATGTAGACTTGTAACAATAATTACATGTCCAATTTGAGTGATTTTTCTAATGACCACCCATCCAACAGTGCCTGGATAATTAGGAGATGCCAAATCATTTATTTATTCCCTTGTTAACACACACACACACACACACACACACATACACACACACACACACACACTCCAAGTGCTCAGTTAAATTTTAATTTCAGATAAATGACAGAAACATTTCAGTATAAGCATCTCCTATTCAATATCTGGACCACACTTATACTAATACTAAATAAATGTATGTATTGTTTATCTGAAATTCAAACTTAACTGGGTGTCTTATATTTTATCTGACTTCCTACTGTGTAATAGGTTTTATGATAGAGATTCAAGGTAGAAATGCTGAGACTGAGTTCTAGGAATAATTAAAACCAAAATAGCCCTGCTGGAGTGGCTCGGTGGTTGAGCATCAACCCATGAACCAAGAGTTCCCTAGTTTGATTCCCGGTCATTTGGGACACATGCCCAAGTTGCAGGCTTGATCCCCAGTAGAGGTTATGCAGGAGGCAGCCGATCGATGTTTCTATTTCTCTATCTCTTACTCTCTCTCTCTTTCTCTCTAAAATCAATAAAAACATATTTAAAAACAAAAACCAAGATATGAAAAACTATAAGCAGATGGAATGCTGAGATGATGCATAAGAAAAGATCACAGCTAGTTGTGTATTAAGGAAGGGCTAACAGGTGATATTTGCACTTGACCTTAGAAGGCAAATAGAATTTGCCTGTATGTGAAGGAGAAAGGTGGCATTTCAGACTACAGTAACAGAGTTAGCAAGGATGTGGGGGTAGGGAAAAGTAAAGTTACACTAATCTAGCTAAAAACAATGAATTGAGCTGAATTAGAACCCAGCTTTTTCTGTCTCCAGAGTCAATGCCTACCAAATTGCACTAATTACAGAAGAATGAAGTCTACACAGGGTAGAAGCCAGTGACAACAGTTGTTTGGGAACAAACTGTCCAGAGACTAGACTGCCAGGATGAGTCTTCTGGGCTTAATTAAGAACAACTTAAAAATAATGAGGAAAGATACTACCTCTCAAGGACACTACAAGCCCAAGCCAGAGGGGCTTCAGAAACATTTGGGACTGAAGGTGAGAAGAGGTGTAGGGGTCACAAAGCTGGTCAGTTGGACAGATGCTGTCCTCACCACCCCAAGCCCACATCCTGTGTGCACATCCCTAGCATATGTAATAGAGTGACTGGGAACCAAATAGTCCGTGGCATTTTATTGGCCAGAGATGCATTTGGCTTCAACTAGTTATCAATGTTCCAAGCATCCATTTTGTTCTTGTTTTTACCAAAAAAAAGTTTCAAACGTGTGCATTTCCATTGTAAGACACTGAAAAAGAGAAAAGCAGCTTTAGAAGCTCACCCATAATTGTGCTGACTCTGAAAATGCTTTCCTGATGAGTGGCTGGGTCATGGCAACAGTCATTCTAACCTTATCTTGTTTGTAAAAATGTGTCTTCTCACCTAGTTGTTCCTCCTGTGAAGGGTGAGGTTGGTCAGGTTGGTTGAGACTTCAGAGTAGGGGTGAGAAGGGCCGGGGCAGTCAAAGTGAATAAATGTTCATTGTCTGTTACCAATGACTCACTGGAGAGCACCTGATCTCCCCAGGCTGTGTATCTCCAGAATGCCTCATCTTGAAGAGCAAATCACTCACCACACCGGCATTCACCCAGTTTACATATCCATCTGAAGCTCCAGAGGGAGTTAGGGCCCATTTATAATCATACCCATGACCTCAATACTGAAGAGCTTTGCAAATGATATGCCCTGGGGAAGAAGAGTCCTTTAGGCAGGGCATTAAATGAGACCTCTCTGGCTAGAAAAAGGACACAACCAAAGCAACTGCTGTTTGTTTGTATCTGCCATTTGGCAGGTATTATGTGTCTTTGAAAAGTAGACAAATTTCCTTTGTTGTTATGAGTAACATCACTTACAATACTTTCACCTTGACCATGCTGAATGTGGCTCAGAGATACCATATAACTAATTTATGGGCATATAAATCAGAATAATGCCTTCTCCTCCCCTCCCCCTGACGCTGTTCCAGTGGAAGAATGATTGACTAGAAACAGGCACAATGTAATTTTTCAGGGTGATGAAAAGAATCATGTCTTCATTGGGATGTTGGTTTCACAGTATACATTTGTTAAAACTCATCAAAGAGTTCATTTAAGATCTATGCATTTATTGTATACTAGAGGCTGGTGCAAGAAATTTGTGCAGGAGGTGGGCGGTTCCCTCAGCCCAGCCTGTACCCTCTCCAATCAGGGACCCCTTGGGATATGTTTGACACCTAGTTTAGGCCCAATCCCCAGGGGATTAGTAGTCAGGACATCCTTCTCACAATCCAGGACCACTGGCTCCTAACTGCTCACCTGCCTGCCTGCCTGGTTGCCCCTAACTGCCCCCCCTGGCCTGGTTGCCTCTTACAGGCCTCCCTCCCTGTTGTCCTGGTTGCCCCCAACTGTCCCCCCTGCCAGCCTGGTCACCCCACGCAGCCTGCTGCTCAGTCATTTGGTCATCCTTCACTGACCCCCTTGCTGGCCTTGTCACCTCATGCAGCCTGCTACTCACTCATTTGGTAGCCCCTCACTGACCCCCCGCCAGCCTGGTAGCCCCATGCAGCCTGCTACTCATTCGTTTGGTAACCCCTCACTAACACCCTTGCCAGCCTAGTCACCCCACACAGCCTATTCAGTCATCTGGGGTCACAAAGCTGGTCAGTTGGACAGATGCAATGGTCACTTAGGCTTTTATATATGTAGAATATACTTCAATTTAAAAAAAATAACAAAAACTTTTTTTTAATGCCTGCTGCCTGATTCTACAGCCCAGAGTCCATAGAAATCATCTTTCACTGGAGTCTGAGTAAGTTCTGTAGCCTACAGAGGGACTTCCACAAATTCTACATCCCCATAAAGCCCTCCGGAAAAACACTGGTAGTGACAGTCCTATTTCCAAAGTTAGATATTTAAATTCTTTATGGCTATGCATTTTGTGTTTTAATTTTTGTTTTACATTTTAACATGCATTAGCTCAACTGGCCCCATAGGTACATGACTGTGCAGATTTTCTTAAGATTGAGTAGATAGATATTGTGATAGATTTTTGCTAGTTGCCTAGACTATCTCGTCCTCTTATTTTATTCATAGAACAGAAGTTTTATTCTTAGCCATGTTCCTAGTTAAAAATAGTTATCTCCTCAGACTCTCTTGCAGCTAGGGTAGCCTGTGGCCAAGTTCTGGCCAATGAAATGTAAGCAAAAGTATATTGGACCAAAATTTGGGGGAAACTATTATTTCCCTGATAAAATGGGTCATATACTAGTAGATTCCTTTTCCCCTTCAATTCTCCTCCATTGCCCCCCTCCAGCACTACCCTCCATCTTCTGCCTGAAAACTAGATGAAATGGCTGGACAAAGTACAGATATTTTGGATGAAGAAGATGCTAAGGATGGTAGAGAAGGAACAAAGAGGCTGTTTCCTTGAGCATCTGCCTTTGTGCTGCATATCTTAACTGTAGCCTCCTTATTACATGAAAAACAATCCCCAAGACTGGTTAGGCCACTGCAGTTGGTTTTCTTGTATATCCAGCTGAATCAAATTCCGGTACTTTATATTTACATTTTTCAACTTGAAAAGTATGTTAGTTAAGTATAAGTATAGTTGAAGACATAAGTATGAGACACAAATGATTGATATCTAAAAAATACTGGACTATAACTATGAACTCTTTGAGGATGGGGACCAGGTTCTTCTCTTCATAACACCTTTTCATGAGCTCAGCACTGAAACACAGTACATGTATGATCTATGCCTACTCCCTGCTGCCCTATGCAAGGAGCCACATTTCAAGAGAACCTATTTCCCAGGTCCCCAGATTTGTTTTCTCTATAGAAACTTGTCCTGATAGGTACAGTTCTTGCATTTAGATGACTCTTCCTTCAACTAAACTTGAATTCTTCCTGAGGCTATGTAAGCACTTAATTCACTCCTTTTTTTTTTTCTTTAGTTTTATGGAGATATAATATTGTATTAGTCCAAACTGCACAATATAATAATTTGATAAATGTATAAATTGTGAAATGATAACCACAACAAGTGGTTATACAGTTACTTCTTTTTATGACAATAATTTTAAAGGTCTCTCTTAACAATCTTTAAATGTACAACACAGTATTACTAACTATAGTTATCATGCTTTATATTTCATCCCCAGAACTTATAACTGTAAGTTTTTACCTTTTGACTACAAAACCTTCCCTCCTTGACCAGTCTTTATTCAAGGCACAAAATAACATATACTCTCATTCTAAAAATTATAAGCTCAAACTCAGTGCAGATCCTAAAAGGTTATTTTACTTACATTATCTCTGGGCTCACATTAATATTCTGGCCTTCCTATGTGAGGATTATGTTGAGAATCACCATAATTTTTTTGTGATGAAACTGGTTTTGAGCTTCTAGGGATGGTGTGTTTCATGAAGAGACCTGATTTGTATATCTTTTCCCAACTTCCGGTTCAGTGACTTCACATTGTAGCTTGAAATGGGCCATTGTGGAAGTATTTATATCATGGATATAGGTAAATGTTACAAATCAGGATTCTTCCCACCCCATTCTGGTCCCAAGAACTGGCTAATAAATATTTACCAACATACCACCATACTTATCAATCCATGCTTCCTGTCTCAGTTATAATGACGACCTTGTATTTGAATAGTGGGTTACAGTTTTGAAAGTGGAACTACATAAATTATTTCATTTGGTTCTCACAGCAGCCATAAGAAGTAGACAGGGCAGTTATTATTTGCTTCTTATAGTTCACTACTGCTACTGTAACAAATTTTCACACACTTAGTGGCTTAAAATAGCACAAATATTATCTTACATTTCTGGTTGACAGAAGTCCAAAAATGGGTCTTAAGAAGTTAAAATCAAGGTGTTGGCAGGGCTATGCTCCTTCTGGAAGCTCTAGGGGAGAATCAGCTCCTTGCCTTCTCCAGTTTAGAGAGACCCCCAATTCCTAGGCTGAATATCAGAGCCAACCACCCACTGTTTAGTTGAGACAATGGTAGCTAAAGCAACTTCCACCTTTGGGTTTTATGTAAATTCTTGCTGATTGGCTGTTATTGGAATTGCCTGCCTAAAGGCTATGGGTGTATCCCATAGTCTTAATAAAAAAGATAGCAAGGCCAGAGCAGGGTGAAGTCCTTACCCTTGAGTTGGGCCCCCAATATTTCCAAATTAATATTTTTAGTCTCCTTCATTTGCGTGTGGCCTCCTCCAGAGCTCAAACTCTGAACCTAAACCCTGAACCACCTGGGACATGAGGGGGACACTCACAACTGGGAGCCCAACGTGGGATACTCACAAAGGTACAGTGACCTGAAGTCCCTAAGGGCTGGATTTCCTAAGTGTCAGCTGAGACATAACTGAGGATCTGTCAAGTTACAGGGACAAATTTCCTCCCAGCCTCTCTTTAAACATTCATCAATCTGATTAACCCCTTTCTTTTCTGGGGCTTAACCTCTAGCCTCATCACTTCCTACTCTCTCCTCCATGGTAACCACCACCTCCCTTAATCAGATGAAATAGTGGGTAATCATAGGACACTATAAGGATATCAGAACATGGTAAGGACATCTGTTCCACTCAAACTGATTGGAAGGTGATGGCCTTAGAAATCCAAACTGGAAGAGGCACTAGATTGGCTACTCCTACTGCTCTATGTCAAAAGAAGTCAGACTAAAAGATGCTGAGTTAGGAAGCCTTCATTCACACTCTCCTCCCAATTCATTGTGTGAATGAGTCATTTCTTGTGAACTTTCATCTCCTTGTCTGGATTGATGCAAGGGACCATTTGCTCAATAACATCCTCTAATTTGGTGTGAGAGTGCCAGATCTATCATCAGACTGCCTGAGTTCATAACCCTGGTTCTATTAGTGAGTATATAGGTGAAGTTAGGCAAAATACTTAATTTCTCTGTCCCTCATTTTTCTTAGAAATAAAGTAGAGATTCTAATAATGTCAATAATAATAGAGATTCTAATAAGTGTCAACTTTACACTTATCATAAGGATTAAATGACATAATATGAGTAATGTACTTAGTATAGTGCCTGACACATACTAAGCTCTTAATAAATTTTAGTTATTATTGCTGCTGATCAGTGATTTTCAAAGTATGCTCCCTGGATCAGCAACATTAGCCTCACCCAGGAACTTATTAGAAGTACACATGCTTAGGCCTATTCCAGGTCTTATGAACTGGAAACTCTGGGAAATTGGGAAGTAGGATTTTGACACTGCAAGTTAAAGTTTCAGAAGCACTGGTATAGATGGTTATAAGATCCTTTCCAGTTCTTGAATTCTACTACTTTCTGCAAATGTATCCAAGACTCAAGGAAATCATTATTATTTGCCCATGTTGTTCCAAAAACATTTATTATATCTCTGTTCGTGCTGAAATCTGGAAGGTGCTGAGGTGGGGGAGACAAGACAAGACAAAGCTAAAGGCCTCAACTAACTTACAGTTCATCTTACTAACCTTAACTTATAATTTTAAAAATATGCTATTTAGCCAAAACCAGTTTGGCTCAGTGGATAGAGCGTTGGCCTGTGGACTGAAAGGTCCCAAGTTTGATTCCTGTCAAGGGCCTATATGTACCTCGGTTGCGAGCACATCTCCAGTGTGGGGTATACAGGAGGCAGCTGATCGATGTCTCTCTTTCATCGATGTTTCTAACTCTCTATCCCTCTCTCTTTCTCTCTGTAAAAAATCAATAAAATATATTTTTTAAAAAATAAAAATAAAGCTATTTGTAAGTTTTTTTGTATTTGTTCATGAATACATGAGTTTCACTACATGAAAATAGTATTTTTGAAAGTGTTTTCTTGTGGTTACAGTTTGAGTAAAATATTAGCTAAGTGACCTTGAATCTCAGTTTCTTCATTCTAGAAGAGAATTTGTGATACCTATCGCACTAATTTGTTATGAAGATTAATATGATTAAATGTGATGACATGTATGAAATGTCCTAGTTTGTTATAGATACCAGTAATGGTCAGTTAGATCTCAATTTGAATCTAGTTCATAATTAAATATTGTTGATTAGTATTGATTTGGCCTTATCATGTATATTATTAATATGCAAAATAAAATGAACATAGATCAACTCTTTATATGTTGAAATCTAGCTCTTGAATACTATAAAGAACATGTACCACTTTCTCTTTTCTAGACTTCAAGCAATGAAGACCGTTTGTACTTCAGAGATAAGTCACACAAGTAGCTGGTGTTTATCCTAAAGGCAATGTGCAGGCAAGGAGTCAACAGAAAGTTCACATTCAGCTACAGGCTTCTCACTGTTTATAGTCAAAACTTTAAAATACCATCTAAAAACTCCCTTTTGATTATTATCTCATTAGCCAGGCAGTCCACAGATTCCAGAAGACTTTCACCCCTTGTTATTTAAAGTCCAGGACCTGCCCTGAGCTTGAACTGGAAATGGGGCTCCTTCAAATTCACCAAATTCCATTTAATGAACATCAAAGCCCACGATGCACTGCTTTGAAGTTCATGACTTCTTCAACCACAAGGGCTCACACAGGGCTTGAAGACTTTCCAGATGAGAAGAGAAACTTTCTCCACACAGGGAGGACAACCACCACCCAATCCATTGATATGAAGCATTGTATCTGTTTTTCCTTTATCTGCTCAGTTACTGAGAGTGTACTTTTCTTGAAACACTTTGGGCTGAGATTTGAAATGTGAACCAAGATCTTGCTGCTCCAATAAGTCCCGAACAGGGAAGAAAGGACTGCTGAAAAAGGCACCTAGAATCCTAACTACAGATAGGGACATTCCTTCTATTTACTGCCTCATCACTCCCTAGGGCACTAGGAGTATTCCTCACCTTTCCCTGCTGCTTCTCACTCTTCCCCAATCTTCATCTGCCCAAATCTAAGTTGTTTCTTTCTTATTAATGAATCCAGGTAAGCTTTGAAGTTTTAACAAGACATTGATAGTCTTAGGTCCTATGAAGTGAGTTAGCACATCCAAATAAGAATGTTGTGAGGGTTTCTATGTTAATAGCTCTTGATAATTGTTGTAAGGGACACAGTCTAAGATGCCTTTGTCTATTTGGGAGGATGTTTTACCTATAGGATGTTCTTCAGGGATCTTGGATTTATCATGTTGAAACCCCAAACATCATCACTCTATTTCACTGAATGCTTGGTATATATGTGATAGGCACTGTGTGAGGCCCATTTCTTACTTGACCTCATTTTAACCCTCATGATGCTGCAAGGTTGATTTTATCAACCCTATTTTCTAGGGGGAGACATCAAACCTCAGCCTGGTCAAATAACGTAGCTGAGTTTCCATGGTTAATTCAATAAAGTGAGATTGAACCCCAAAACCCATGCTTTTTCCTACTTTGGTTAGTGGTACAAATAGATATCCAAGTGTTCACATCAGAACACTGAGCACCAACTCCCCCTTCTTATTCACCCACATATTTCCCATTCGATGGACCATCAAGTCTTATGATGCTTCTTAATTTATTTTATATCTTCCCTCCATTTGCCTCACCACTCATCACTTCACTGCTAAATTAATAGTTTCCTCCTATTGTTTTCCTGACTTCAGTTTTCATGGCTTTCCAATTCATCCTCTATATTCCTCTTAGAGTGATCTTCTAAAAGTCAAATTTGATTATGTTTCTCCTTTACTTGGGTCCCTCAATGATTCCTCCATAACCAATAATAATCATTATAACAGTTACCATGTTCTAGACATTGTTTTAAGCACTTTACATATAGTAACTCATATGAGGTAAATACATAATTACTTGTAATATCTCCATTTTACATGTGATGAAATTGAGAAATAGAGAATTTTGTTCATTACCGAAGGATAAGTAGCATAAGGAGGATTTGAACCCTATAAATATAGTTCTAGAATCTGTGGCTTTAATCTCATTCTGTTTGCAAAGTCTGGGTGTTTTTTGTTTGTTTATTTCATTTTTACTATTTTTAATACATTTTCTATTGTTGATAGTATTATAGATATCTCCCATTTCCCCTCTGTGACCTTCTCCAAGTCTGGGTGTTTAATATGATTTATAAGATTCCTCATAATTCAAACCTGATTGCTCTGATCTTCCTCCCTTCTCTATGCTCCAACCATTGGTAACCCTCAGAGTTTTCTGAATGCACTGTGCCCTCCAACCTCAGTGCTTTCCAATCCAGAGTTGGCTCCCTCTGCCTACATCATGTGCAATTGACTCTCTTTCATTCTCTGAGACTGAATTCAAGCATAACAACTCTAGTAGAACTTCCCTATCATCACAGTTACCCTCTGAGATTTATGCTAAAGGCACTATCTATACCATAGTGGTCAGTTCCTTATGAAGTAGGCTACAGGCTTCTTGAAAGGGATTGGCACATAGTAAGTGCTCTGTAATTTTTTTCGAGTGAAAAATAGTGAAGGTAGTATATGACAAGGGACAAATAAGTTCTAGAGTAAATAAAACAGAAATAAAAAAACTACTAAAATGTTTGGGAGGAGATCATAGTGACTAGGAATCCAGCAATGTCTTCAGTTTACATAAGAGAATACTGAGGCACAGAGAGTTTAAGTAAGTTTCCCACAGTCATACAGTTAGTAAGTCAAATCTCAAATTGTCAGGTGTTAGATCCTATACTCTACCTATATGAACTTTTTGTATTTTAACAGTATGCATTTAATTCACATTGTATAAAATATACATATAAACTAGTGATTTCATGAATATCATCATTTAGAATGAAGATTAGAAAATAATTAGCCCATTTAAAAAAATAATAGAAGGAGTTTTCAAAATAACAAAAATCAGGAATGTTAATAACTGATTAAGGGTCATCTTTATGAAACATAATTAACTATGATAAAAGTTAACAGGCCCATAATTTAGATTACTGTGGCAGATAGTTGATGAGATGTACTGTAAAGCTAGACTAACTTGACTCAATGACAATTGATTGACTGGTTAAACCTTGTTACTGTACCCTCAGGAACTCTCATTCCATTGTCAATAAATTTCTTTACACTTAGAACCTTTGCCCAGAATATTTGCACTTTTTCCTTTCCCTTCCAGTATTGAAAAGCTAACTTTCCCTCTAACCAGCTTTTCACCCTCTTGGAAGAGTTTACATCCTTCCCCATTTCTCCTGTATCTCAAAGTCAAGAAAGGGACATATTCTCAGTACCCTCTACTCCACTTGCATCCAGATCGATTTTGCATTACTTTTTACCTCCTAAACTCAACAACCTCTCTTGTTTGTGCTCTCTCTCTCTCTCTCTCTCTCTCTATATAT
>JAAGEH010000018.1:76483804-76488168 GCA_011751065.1 Lasiurus cinereus | reverse complement strand
CTCTCTCTCTCTATATATATATATATATATATATATATATATATATATATATATATTCTAATAAAAAGATAGTATGCAAATTGACCATGCATCTGATACACCCACAAGCCACACTCACAAGCCAATCAGGAGTGAGTATTCAAATTAACCAAACCAAGATGGCTGCAACCACCCAGAGAGCAGGAGGCTTGAGTTTCCCTGGCAATGGAAGAACCCAAGCTTTCCGCCTTCCCTGGCCTTCCTTAGCCTCCACTTAAGGCCACAAAGTTTCAATTATGGAAGATAAGTAAATCCCAACAAAAATGGCTGTGGCCACGGAGCAAGCAGGAGGCTTTGCTCCACTTAAGGCTACAAAGTTTTAATTATAGAAGATAACTATATCATAGATACCAGGGTCTCCGCTTGGGTCACCAGGAGGCATGGCAGGGCTGCAAACTACCACAGGCCCCTAGCCCAGGCTACTCCAAACCCCAAGGAAACACCCATACTGATCCAGGATACCTTTCAGGGCAAACCAGCCGGCCCCCTCTTGTGCATTAGGCCTCTATCCTATCTAATCCCCTCTAATATGAAAATTGACTGTCACTCCACACACAAGATGGCTGCCCCCATATGGACATGAGATGGCTGCCACAAGATGGCCTGCAGAGAAAGGCAGTTAGGAGCAAACAGGCTGGCAGGGGAGTAGTTAGGCATCACTCAGTGTGGCAGAGGAGTGGTTAGATGGTGATCAGGCTGGCAGGCAGAAGTGATTAGGGGCAATCAGGAAGGCGGGCAGGCAAGCAATTGGGAGCCAGCAGTCCTGAATTGTGAGAGGGATGTCTGACTGCCCGTTTAGGCCCTATCCTGGGATCAGGCCTAAATGGGCAGTTGGACATCCCTCGAAGGGTCCCAGATTGGAGAGGGTGCAGATTGTGCTGAGGGACACCCCCTCCCGTGCATGAATTTCATGTACTGGTCCTCTAGTGTGTGTGTGTGTGTGTGTGTGTGTGTGTGTGTGTGTGTGTGTGTGTGTCTGTTTTTATTGATTTAAGAGAGAAAAAGAGAGAGAGAGAGATGGAAACATTGATGAGAGAGAAACACCAATTGGCTGCCTCCTTCACGCACCCCACTGGGGATCAAGCCTGCAACCTGGACATGTGCCAGACTAGGAATTGAACCAAAGATCTCCTGGTGCATGGATCAATACTCATCCACTGAACAACACTAGCTGGACCCTCTCCTGTTTTGAAATCTATGTCAGATTATCATCTTCATCTTTTTCCCTGCTATCTAACAGTCTTCTACATGCTGAAGACTCTGGCCACAACATCTGAGTGAGACTGCCTTTTCCTTCTTGAAAAATCTCTTCATTTGTCCTGTTGGCTTTTGTTTTGCTCCTGAAAAGGTGGGATTTCAAAGTCCCCCTACATGCAGCACCTAGCTCTTTTTTCCATTCTTTTCTCTCCCTGATGACTCCATGTCTTCAACCATTATCTCTTTTCAAAGGTCTCTCAACCCTACCTATCTTGCTCAAAACTAATCTGAGCTACAGGCTATAATTTCCAAATGTCTCTTTGCAATATCTCCAAAATATCCTGTCTCTAGCAGAAAAAAAATCAACACTGTCTTCCTTCTAAACCTGGCTCTTCCTCTATATCCTTTCTCCTAATGAATGGCAATGATATAGAAGAGGATGCTGAGTGACTTCCAATGACTTCCTCTCTTTTGTCGTCCCCACATGTCTTTGGTCACTGTGCCTCTCCAATCAATCATCATCTTTCTATTCTTACAGTTGCTCAACCAGGCTATCCCACATGCCTCACTTTATGGGACACACTGCATCAGTTAACAGTATGGACTACTAGACTAATGGTAGAACATGTCATTCTCTGACTCAGATCTCTTCCAAATGTCACCTTTGTGTATAAGATGTAGCTAAAACTTTTTAGCTTGAAAGCCAAGATTCTCTCCCCAATTTTTTTTTTGTCATCACCTATGTACACCCTTACTACCTAACCCAAAATTTCTTGATGTCACCTGAACAACCATTTTATTCATTCACTCAAAAATTTTGGAAAAATAAAATAAGTAGCCCTAGTCAGTTTGTCTCCATGGACAGAGCATCAATCACCCTGTGAACCCAGGAAGGGTCCTGGGTTCAATTCCGGTCAAGGACATATGCCAGGGTTATGGGCTTGATCCCTAGTAGGGGACATGCAAGAGGTAGCCCATCAACTATTCTCTCTCATCATTGATATTTCTATCTCTTTCTCCTTCTCCCTTCCTCTTTGAAATCAATAAAAATGTATTTAAAAAAAATAAAATAAGTAAAATTATAATAAGATATCTTACAATTTGCTAGAATCATCTTTAACCTCTCAAAATATTTCTACTTTTCTTCACATACTTTACATATTCTAAATTTTAAAAATCATTATCAGTTTGATTCTGGATATAAATGAATACTCCACAAACCAACTTTCTGATTCAAATGAGATAATCCACTCAACTTTTTAAGCTCAAAGCATTCAAATAGCAACTCATTAATGAGGGTGAGTTAACTATTCACAAATATCTCCCTTTTCCAAAGAACAACCTAGGAAATTGTTAAAGCAAGTCAAAGTGACATTGAACTTTTGGTTTTCTAAGCATTGAAACCAAAAGGATAAGTCATGTTCTTAAGTGTCTGATGGTCATTTGGATATGGCTGATTTGAAGAGGGCAAGGACAATAGCTAGACTGATAGATGAATTTATTATTTTGTAGACAGAAAGACTTTCAAAAATTTTCAAACATTTTAATAGCTGAGGAAACTAATATCAACTTAAACTCTATTTAATTTGTACAATTAATAAACTTCAGTTTTAAAATATTTAGAATGGGTTGTTGGAATCCAAGATGGCGGCATAGGTAAACACCTACACTGCTGCCTCGCACAACAATTTCAAAACTACAACTAAAAGACAGAACAGACATCATCCAGAACCACAGGAAAGCTGGCTGAGTGGAAGTTCTACAACTAGAGGGAAAGAGAGGGGCTCACGGAGACCCAGAGGAGCTGCAAAAAGCTGAGACGAAACCCTGGAGACCTAGACTCGTGTGGTCCTGTTGTGCAGGGGAGCCGGAAAGGCAGCGGTGAGAGGCACTGCCGGCGCGTGCACAAGGACCGCTCCAGCCATTACCCAGTCACGTGAGACTCAGGGGCCGTGGAGGGTGGGGCCGACTGGAAGGCAAGGCGGTCCCTTAAGCCCTGAGACTCCACCCCTCCCAAGCTCAACAGAGGCTTCTGCGGCTTTGCACGTCTGGTATCATAAAGCTGAATTCAACACAGAAGTTTCCCCGGCATAGTGAAAATGCCGAGACAAGGGAAGGGATTACAAACAAAAGAAATGGAGGAAAAAAAAAACGACTGGATATAGAGTTCAAAACCACGCTTATAAGGTTTTTCAAGAATATGCTAGAAAAGTTGGATAAATTTAGTGAGACCCAAGAGGAGATGAAAAAGGACCAACTAGAGATGGAAAAGATTCAACTAGAGATGGAAAAGGTCCAACTAAAGATGAAAAAAGATCAACTAGAAATTAAACATACACTGACTGAAATAAAAACTATTATACAGAGTCCTAACAGCAGACTAGAGAAAGGCAAGGATCAAGTCAAAAATTTGAAATATAAAGAAGCAGAAAACATTCAACTGGAAAAGCAAGAAGAGAAAAGAATCCAAAAATGTGAAGATAATGTAAGGAGCCTCTGGGACAGCTTCAAGCATACCAACATCAGAATTGTGGGGGTGCCAGAAGAAGAGAGAGAGCAAGATACTGAAAACCTATTTAAAGAAATAATGACTGAAAACTTCCCACATCTGGTAAAAGAAATAGACTTACAAGTCCAGGAAGCACACAGAACCCCAAATAAAAGGAATCCAAAGAGGACCACACCAAGACACATCATAATTCACATACCAAGAGCAAAAGACAAAGAGAGAATATTAAAAGCAGCAAGAGAAAAACAGTTCATTACCTACAAGGGAGCACCCATACGACTGTCAGCTGATTTCTCAACAGAAACGATGCATGCCAGACGGGAGTGGCAAGAAATATTCAACGTGATGAACAGCAAGAACCTACAACCAAGAATAATCTATCCAGCAAAGCTATCATTCAGAATTGAAGGGCAGATACAGAGCTTCACAGAGAAGAAAAAGCTAAAGGAGTTCATCAACTCCAAACCAGTATTATATGAAATGCTGAAAGGTACTCTTTTAGAAGAGGAAGAAGAAAAAGGTAAAAGACAAAAAATTATGAACAACAAATACATATCTATCAACAAGTGAATCTAAAAATTAAGTGAATTAAAAATTTGATCAACAGAATAAACTGGTG
>JAAGEH010000018.1:76348804-76478804 GCA_011751065.1 Lasiurus cinereus | reverse complement strand
AGCCAATCAATGAATGATTCTCTCTCATCATTGATGTTTCTATCTCTCTCTCCCTCTCCCGTCTTCTCTGAAATCAATAAAAATATATTTTAAAAAAAGAGAGATTGGTTAGGGAAGAAGGAAGAACACTAAGAAAAAAGAGAAGCAGGAAGGAAAGCAAGATATCCCTGGAACATTATAGTATACAACATAAATTCAGTAAGATGGCTCTAGCCAGCCAGGTGTGGGGCTGACTCTCAGCATCTCCCCGCAAATGAATCAGAATCAGGGTCTAGAACAACTGGATTCAGGTTGAGGAAGAAGCAAGAAATATAGCCATAGATTCATTTACCACAGTAAATATCTTATGCCTTGTCAAGAATCTGACACATTTCACATATGCATTAAATTTTGATGAAGGCATATATGAGCATTCAGTTAGTATTTAATTTAGCCTGTTAAATTATTTAATCAGAGAAGAACTCATGATTCCTGCAGTCTCTATTTTGCATTTTATATTAAAAATAATTTACACAAAAGTAGAAAAGCTTAATAAACCCCAGAGTAGCCATCACCCAGATTCAACAATAATCAACTCATAGTCAAGCTTATTTCATGTATGTTCCTCCCACTCTCTGCTGACACCCAAACTATTTTGAAGCAAATCCAAAAAAAACTGTATCATTTCATGATGAGGATACTTCAAAAAAAAAAAAAAAGTGGGGGGGGCGCTCAAGAAACACATGCATTTTACATAAATTGTACTTACCCTAAAACAGAGGATAGAACATTGCAAAAAGGAAAGCAAGACACCCAGTTCCTAGGATGGACAGAAAGCAACTTAATTCTACTACTCCATTTTAATTGCTTTTCCACATTACATTTACACAATCTATTCTTTATCATTGCTGTTGAATATGTTGCCCTGTAATTTAGTTTTAATGGTCTCACTTAGATTTGCCTTATCAACTCCTATGGAATCGGAAACACCTGGCAAACAAGAGACATCTTATTGCATTTAATGCTGTATGTTGTAGTGCTCCAAGGCACATCTGGCTTACCTTCCTATCCCACTTCCTTCTTAATGCCCTGCCTTCCTCTCTAGCCAATTTCTTAACTTCCTAATAACTTCCTAACTTCCTTTTATCAATTCCATCAATATTTACTGGCCCAGCTCCTAGCATTTAAGTAGACAAACTAAAAATGAAACAAATACTTTGTAGGCCCAAAGGGAGTGGCACAAAATATTTAAAATGATAAAGAGCAAGGATCTACAAACAACATTACTCTACCAAGCAAAGCTATCATTTAGAATCAAAAGTCATGTAAAGAGCTTCACAGACAAGAAAAAGCTAAAGTAGTTCATCACCACCATGAAATGTTAAAGAGTTTTATTTAAGAAAAAGAAGGAAAGAAAAATATCAAAAACATGAACAATATACAGTGGTACCTCTAGATACGAGTGCCCTAACATATGAGATTTTTGAGATACGAGCTGTCGAGCGAGTGATTTTTGCTTTGAAATACGAGCAACATTTGAGATAGGAGTAATAGCGCGGATCGGCCGGCTGCACATGACCCACCAGTTTACCGTGACTCGAGTGACTCATAGTTTCCCACGCCTCAGGGTTACGGAACGAAAAACTAGTATCTCGAGGTACCACTGTAATAAAGAGCTAATATGCAAATGGTCTTCACACCCTCATGCCATCATGCCATAACAGCTCAGCCACTTAACACTGGAGAGAGAGGAATGGGGACCAGCTAGGCTGCAGGCTGAGAGAGGGACAAGCCACCTGCCCTGTGGTCCTGGGCATCAGCGATTGGGGCTGTGCCTATGGCCCAGGAGAGAGACAAGCCACCTGCCCCATGGCCCCAGTTATCTGCGGCTGTGGCCCAGGTGAAGCTGCCCAACCACAGTCCCCTGCAACTGTGGCCTGCCCTGGTGAAGCCAACCGGGTCCTGGTGCCTGCAGCCAGACAGAGAGAGGGAAGCCCGGGTCTCAGGTGTGAGGCAGACACAGTTAGGGGCAATAAGGCCAATAAGGGAGCAGTTAGGGGCGATCAGGCAGGCAGGCAGAGGTGGGTAGGGGCGATCAGGCAAGCAGAGGGGTTAGGGGTGATCAGGCAGACAGGCAGGTGAGCAGTTAGAAGCCAGCGGCCCTGGATTGTAAGAGGCAGTTGGACATCCCCTGAGGAGTTCTGGATTGGAGAGGGTGCAGGCCGGGCTGAGGGACACCCACCCTATGCATGAATTTCATGCACTGGGCCTCTAGTGAACAATAAAATGGCAATAAAACATATCTATCTATAATTGAATCTAAAAAATAAAAACACAAAATAAAGAAGCAAGTAGACCAGAAACAGACTCATAGTTACAGAGAACATTTTGATGGTTGCCAGATGGGAGGGAGTTTGGGTGAATGGGTGAAAAGGTAAAAAGATTAAGAAGTACAAATTGGCCCTTGTCAGTTTGGCTCAGTGAATACAGCATTGGCCTGCGGACTGAAGGGTCCCAGGTTCAATTCCTGCTAAGGGATAAGGGCGAATGCATGGTTTGTGGGCTTGATCCCTAGTAGGGGGCATGCAGGAGGCAGCCGATCAATGATTCTCATCATTGATGAAATCAATAAAAATATAATTTTTAAAAAAGTACAAATTGGTTATGACAGAATAGTCATGGGGATATAAAGTACAACACAGGGAACATAGTCAATAATATTCATTTTAAAATATATATTTTATTGATCTCAGAGAGGAAGGGAGAGGGAGAAAAAAAAACATCAGTGGTGAAAGGGAATCATTGATCAGCTTCCTCCTGCATGCCCCTTGCTGGGGATCAAGCCCATAACTCAAACATGTGAACCTGACCAGGAAAAGAACCATGGCTTCCTGGTTCATAAGTGACACTCAACCATTGAGTCACACCAGCTGGACAGTAATATTCTTATAACCATGTATAATGTCAGATGGGTATGAGATTTATCAGGATGACCACTTAGTAAATTAGGTGATATCTAATCACTGTGGTGTCTAGATCATAAAAGGCCTGTGGTCATGACGCCATAACGGCATCATGACCAAACGAGCAGTGGCTCTTGGGCAGGCAGGGCGGGGCGCAAGCTACTCAGCAGAGAACTACTAGCAGTGGAGAGCGGGGTGACCAGCTGAGGCAAGCGGAATGGAGCTACTCCTGCACGATTTTGTAGGTGCTGGGCCTCTAGTACATTAATATAATATTGTATGTCAACTGTAATTGAAAAATAACAAATTATTTTTAAAAAATGAGATGAAAACCCCTAGCAGACAAACACTAGAAGCTACAAGCTGGCAGGGACATGGTGAGTACAGCTGAGCCTTGAAGAGTAAGAATGAATTCCTCACTGAATGAATTAGCCACTGAATGAATTTGCCACTGAAGGAGGAGGTGGGAAGTAGTTGAAGATGCAACAAAGGCACTGTCGGCTGAGGAAGCAGCCTGGCAAGCTTCTGGGATAGAAAATTGGGGCCTAGTTGAAAAACTGCAAAACCATGTCACTGGGCCAAGAATGTGATGGACAAAGGAGGTGGGCGGGGAATAATAGAAATTGAAAATACAGCATTAAGCATAGTCCAGATCTTGGAGCACAGTACTGATTGAACTGGGAAAGTGAGGGAGAACAGTTGGAGTAGAGCTGGTAGGAGAAAGGAATCCTGTAGACAAATGATGCCTCTTCAAGCACCTGGATTCACTGCAGCACTTTCAATTACTACAGCGTATCCTTTTGAGGGCATAGCCTTCAAAATCTAACATTTTCTTCTGTAGTTTATTAAGGACTGGTGCCTCCACCAAAGATTGTTCCTTACTATAGAAATACGTCAGATTAGCAATATTATCCAAGGCACTCACATTTATTAGTATTTAGTTTGCAAACATTTGTTTTCTCAGAAAATGTTCTCAAAACAGAAACTAGGCCAGACTTTATTATTTTTAACATATTTGTTTCACTAGATGCGACAAAACGAATGCTAATGGGAATGGAAAGATAGTAATGCAGATAAATCATTTTTATTCAGGTTATTGTTTTCACTAGGTTGACTGTAGCAGCAATGCACCTGTGCCTGGAGAAATACATTTGAAAATGTTGACTTCATGGCACAAAAGCTGTTTAATCATGTAGCTGAGACTTTGAGCTGGATTTGCATATCTCAGAATGAAACCCAGAGTTGCCAATTGGCGGCTGAGTTGGAATGGTGCAGATAAACAAGGCCATGGCATTATCTCTTCTGGCTATCACCACTGCTCCAATTTGTTTGGCAGTTGAAAATTTTACACTTCGCACTTGACTGATTTCAGAACCACAGGGCTGGAAGGAGGATGTTTTTTAAGGTCCAGGGGTCATGAATTTGAATTGCAATAAAGTATGCAACAGAGAGCTTTGGAGTGAGAAGTGTGATTAAATGACCTCTAATGTTCCTTGCATTTGCATAATACTCTGGTCCTCGGGCCACAGCTATCTGGAGCTCCTAAATGTATAATTTTTTTTCTAAAATAAAAGTTATTTAGACTTCAGGGAGATGACTCGGTGACCAGTTTAGATGATGTTGGCAAGAGTTTGACAAAATTGAGCTCTAGTTTCATACTTAGGAGATTTAGATTTGGATTTCATCAAGAATCTTATTCCAGGACATATCAGTTCCCCTGCATCAAGATGTGACCTTGTTTTCACCTATAAACTCTCCATTTGAGTCAGGGGTTTACTCACCTGTTTTTTCTCATTTGTGGTCTATGGTTTTTCATAAATAATGTTTTGGTTTGTTTGTTTTTTTTAAGAAACCCACTTTATTTTTTAATTGTTTTTGTTAATCCTCACCTGAGGATATTTTTCCACTATTTTTTTTTTTTTGAGAGGATAGAAGGGAGGGGGAGAGACAAAGAAACATCAGTGTGAGAGAGACATATCAATCAGTTGCCTCCAAGTCTTGGTTGCATGTGCCCAACCAAGTCTGCAACCAATGTACATGCCCTTGATCAGAATTGAACCCAGGACTCTTCATTCCGTGGAGCTGATGCTCTATCCACTGAACCAAACTGGCTAGGGATATACATACATACATACATCCTATCTAATAAAAGAGTAATATGCAAATTGACAGTACCTCTGCTACACCAACAAGCCATGCCCACTAGCCTGTCAGAGCGAATATGAAAATTAACCCAACCAAGATGGCTATAGCCACAGAGAGAGCAGGAAGGAGGCTTGGGCTGCCCCTGGTGATGGAGGAAGCAAAGGTTTCTGCAAAGGGGTGCTTAAGGCAACAAAGTTTCAATGGCTGTGCCAGCAGAAGTCTTGGCTCCATTCAAGGCTACAAAGTTTCAATTGTAGAAGATAAATAAATCCTAGATACCAGGGCCTCTGCTTGGGTTGCTGGGGGGCGTGGCCAGCCTGAAAACCACCACAGGCCCCTCGCCCCAAGGGAACACCCACCCTGATCCAGGACATCCTTCAGGGCAAATGAGCTGCCCCCCACCCATGCAGCAGGCCTCTATCCTATCTAATAAAAGAGTAATATGCAGATTGACCATCACAAGATGACTGCCCCCATGTAGACAAAATATCTTGCCCCCATGTGGACACAAGATGGCCATCACAAGAAGGCCAACAGAGGAGGGCAGTTGGCAAGAACCAAGCCTCAAGGGAGGGCAGTTGGGGGTAATCAAGCCTGCAGAGGAGGGCAGTTAGGGTTGACCATGCCTGCAGGGGAGGGCAGGGGTGACCAGGCTGGCAGAGGAGGGAAGTGACAGGGTCTGCAGGGAAGGGCATTTGGGAGGGACCCAGGCCTGCAGGGGAAGGCAGTTAGGGGTGACCAGGCCCACAAGGGAGGGCAATTAGGGACAAACAGGCTGGCAGGGGAGCAGTTAGGCACCAATCACGCTGGTAGGGGAGTGGTTAGGGGGTGATCAGGTTGGCAGGCAGAAGAAGTTAGGGGCAATCAGGAAGGCAAGGCAAGTGAGCATTTGGGAGCCAGCAGTCTTGGATTGTGAGAGGGATGTCCAACTGTCCATTTAGACCTGATCCAGGTAGGACTGGGCTTAAATGGGTAGTCGGATATCCCTCAAGGGTTCCCAGATTGGAGTGAGAGCAGGCTGCACTGAAGGACACCCTTCCTCCATGCATGAATTTCATGCAGTGGGCCTCTAGTATATATATATTTTATATATACTTTATTTCAGAGAGAGGAAGAGAGAGATAGAAATCAATGATGAATTATCCATTGCCTGCCTCCTGTACACCTTCTCCTGGGGATCGAGCCTGAAACCCATGTATGTGCCCTGACCAGGAATTCTAACCTCCTGGTTCATGGGTCAGTGCTCAACTACTGAGCCACACTGGTCAAGCTGTAGTCCATGGTTTTCTATGACCTGATTGCACTGTCTTGTTTAGCTGTCATTCACCCACCTCTCACCTTCATCTATAAGCTCAATTATGCCTCCAACTCCAGGAATAGATCTGATCTTAGAGAAGACACGCTGTTGCTTGGGTACTTACAGCTGAAAATCCTTGTCTTTAATCCCCCCACTCACAAGCCATCACTAGGGGTTCTATTTCCAATCATTCAAAGGCTGCTAGCTTTCTTCATAATAACACCCTGCTCTGTGGACATTGGCTGATCTCCCACACTACCGCTGCTTGGAGCTACCACTGAATTTTAAACCATAAGGCCTTGAAAATTGTCCTTGTGACCTACAACTTCTAGATCCCTGGGACACATACCCTCTGGAATCCCACCATCATATATCTCCCAGTTGGGCTCTCATATGGATCTTCAGTCTCTATCTTGACTTGACAGCTCAGCCTGGGCTCATACTCCCATAGTTCCTGAGTCTGTCCCAGCCCCTGCCAGGCCTGAAGCGTCATCTATGACTCTGGATTTGGTTATTGGCCAAGGAAAAAGTGAAAGTGGAATGTCTGGCTATGCCAAAGCCTTGCCTCAGTTATCAGCACTGCATTATCACTTTCTAATTGTTTTTCTCTGGTATTGGTTTTCTTCTTTATATGTCCGGACACTGGTCTCTGACCCAAAGTTTGACCTGACCTTGGTAACAGTGCCTCTTACACTTACTTCTTGCTTCCCTGGAATTCCCTGGGGCCTCTTACTCTGATGATTGGCTCAGATGTACTCAGATATTGCTAGCTGTAACCAACAGTAGGTGGGGGCCCAGGACTTCTGGCCCCAACCAGCAGTGTCCTTTGTAGAATACCACATTTGATCTACCTCGGAGTCCTCTAGACTCACCTCTGTAGAATATATATATGTTTATTTCATGATCATGTGAATTTGGGAAGCTTCATTATAGGACTTTCAGAGTCCTTTAATATGCTACTGATGAGCATTATAATATTAAAGGGATGGTGGGAAAGGGGCAGAGTATATAGCTTTTTAAAAATATGTTGGCCTACAGTGACATGTAAAATAGTGTACATGTCACTAGAAGTTCCCTGGAACTCATTGTGGGAAATACTAAGTGATGTAAGATCTTTTTATTGATGCTGACCTGGAGCCAGCTGATAGAACTTACATAGAGGAAGGGCATCAAGACTTGTCTAAATATCACAATGAAATAGGATCCTTATCTTACACCATACACAACAATCAAGTCAAAATGGATCAAAGGTTTAACCATAAAACCAGAAGCTATAAAACTCCTGGAAGAAAACATAGAGGGAAAGCTTGACATTGATCTTGGCAATAATTTTATGGATATGACACCAAACGCACAGACAACAAAGCAAAAAATAGATATGTAGTATACACCAAACTGAAAAACTTCTATACCACAAAGAAAGTAATCAATAGAGTGAATGGAATGTGAGGAATACTTGAAGATCATATATCTTATAAGGGGTTAATTTCCAAAATATATAAGAAACCCCTACAACTCAGTAGCAAAAACAAAACAAAAAAAATGAATAACCCAATTTAAAAATAGGCTAAAAGGTTGCATAGACATTTCAGAAGACATACAAATGGCCATAGATATATAAAAAGATGTTAAACATTACTAATCTTCAGAGAAATGCAAATTAAAACCACAGTGAGATATTACCACACACCAGTTAGGATGGCTACTATCAAAAAGTTAAAAGATGCTGAAACTGGTTTGGCTCAGTGGATAGAGCATCAGCCTGAGACTGAAAGGTCCCAGGTTCGATTCTGGTCAAGAGCATGTACCTAGGTTGCGGCACATCCCCAGTAGAAGTTGTGCAGGAGGCAGCTGATTGATGTTTCTCTCTCATCAATGTTTCTAACTCTCTCTCTCCCTTTCTCTCTGTAAAAAAATCAATAAAATATATTTTTTAAAAAGTTAAAAGATAACGAGTGTTATTGACAATTTATAGAAAAGGGAACTCTTATACACTGTTGGTGGAAATGTAAATTGATGTAGCCACTATGAAAAACAATATGGAGGTTCCTCAAAAAATTAAAAATAGAATTATCATATGACCAAGCAATTCCACTTCTGGGTATGCATTCAAAAGAATTAAAATCAGGATCTCAAAGAGATACTAGCATTCCCATGTTCATTGCAACAACATACAGAAACAGCCTAAATATCAACGGACAGATAAATAAGGAAGATCTGGTATATATACATAATGCAATATTGTTCACACTTATAAAAAGAAAATTTTGACAACATGGATGAATCTTTAGGACATTATGCTAAGTGAAACAAGCCAGTCCTTGAAAGATCAATATTGCATCATTCCATTCAAATAAGCTATGTAAAATAGTCAAATTTACATATTGTTTTTCTAATTCTTTTTCTCTGGTATTGATTTTCTTCTTTATATGTCCTGACACTGATCTTTGACCCAAAGTTTGACCTGACCTTGATAACAGTGCCTGTCTTATATTTCTTGCTTCCCTGAAATTCTCTGGGGCCTCTTACTCTGATGGTTGGCTATAGAATCAAAAAGTAGAATAATGGTTGTTAGAGGATAGAGGGAGAGAGAAAATGGAGAATTACTCATCAATGGGCATAAATTTCAATTATGCAAGGTGAATTACTTCTAAACATATACTGCATATCTTTGCAATTTTAAAACATACAGTAGTCAATGCTTTAAAATTATTAAGGGGTAGATCACATGTCAAGTATTCTTACTACAATAAAATAAAAGTTTTTTAAAAGAAAAAGAATAAATTGCAGTAATTAAAAGTATCAGAAAAATAGGACTTTTAATTTTAAATTCTTATTTGCATTTGTTCAAAACTTTATCCATTCAAGTTTACATTTTAGAATAACTAAAATAAAAAACATTTTAGTAACATTATAAATAATACATTTTTAATAAAAATAAAATACAACAATATTAAGGACTAGCAAGGATGCTCTCAAACATACAATGGTACTATCACTGTGAAACCAGTTTGATAGTTTCCTATGAAGTTAAGCATATATTAACATATATTCACTATACTACTGAGCAATCATACACCTGGATATTTGCCCTAAAGTAATGAAATTGTATGTGCACACAAAAACCTGTACACAAGTGACCATCGTAGCAGCTTTATTTTTAGCAGTCCAAATGTCCTTCAGTGTGTGAATGGTTAAATTGTGACGCATCCTTATCCTGGAATACCCCTCAGCAGTTAAAAAACAACAAACTGTTGATATACTTGACAATTTGGATAGGTCTCAAGATAATTATGCTGAGTAAGAAAAATCCAATCTCAGCAGGTTACATACTGTATGATTCCATTTACATAACACTCTCTAAGTGACAAATAAATAACACTCTCCATCACTGCAGGGATGGAGAATAGTTGCCAGGGTGTAGGGTAGCAGGGAGGCATATAAAGGTTAACAGGAAGAAGTGTCTTTGTGGTGATGAAACAGTTCTGTATTAGGATTATGATGGTGGTTACATGAATCTACACATGATAAAATGTCATAGTGCTATACACCAAAAAGAAATCATTATAAAAGTGCATGTGAAAATTGGTGTGAACTGAGTAAGGTCTGTAGTTTGGTTAATAACATGGTCAGTTTCTAGATTTGGGTAATGTTTATGGCTATACAAGAAGTTATTTAGGGAAGCTAGGTAAAGCGTAGAAATTCTCTGCACTACTTTTGAAATTTCTTGTATGTCTTACATTATTTCAGAAAAAGTTATTTTACTTTTCTTGTTTAATAAGGAGAAAGCCAAAACTAAAACAAAAACTATTCAACTTTGATGGAGTCCAGATGAAAGGCTCTAGGAAGATAAGAATTGAGTCCACCTTATTTGCCATTCAGAGCCATGCCTGGCTGACTCCATTCTATAGCTGTCTTCCTGGTTCCACTACTTACTAGCTATGAGACCAGCGGTTCTCAACCTGTGGGTTGCGACCCCTTTGGGGGTCGAACGACCCTTTCACAGGGGTCACCTTAGACCAGCAGAAAACACCTATTTCCCATGGTCTTAGGAACCAACGGACCGCTCCTCGGTGTAGCAAAGTGTAGCAATGTAGTTTAACTGTTGTCATATGAAGACTGTTACCCATGCTACACCATGATTCAAGACAAAATTTCACTTATTTGTAATTAGAAATAAATATTTCACAATATATAATTACATATTGTTTTTGTGATTAATCACTATGCTTTAATTATGTTCAATTTGTAACAATGAAAATACATCCTGCATATCAGATATTTACATTACAGTTCATAACAGTAGCAAAATTACAGTTATGAAGTAGCAACGGAAATAATTTTATGGTTGGGGGTCACCACCACATGAGGAGCTGTATTAAAGGGTCGCAGCATTAGGAAGGTTGAGAACCACTGTATGAGACTTTGGGAAAGTCACAATCTGTCTCAGTTTCTTCAGTCATAGAATGGAAGTAATAATCGTTCCTACATCATAAGACTGACTGGTGTGGCTCAGTTAATTGAGCATTGTCCCATACACCAAAAGGTCACTGGTTTGGTTCCCTGTCCGGGCACATGCCCAGGTTTGATCCCCAGTAGGGGATGTGCAGGAGGCAGTTGATTAATGTTTCTCTCTTTCTCTCTCCTCCTTTCCCTTCCTCTCTCCCTAAAATCAATAAAAACATTTAAAAAAAAGACTCAGGTTAAGGTTAAAGATGAATAGTGTCAAGGGCTTTGAATACTTTATAGGGGGAGGAGTTCTATGAAGAGATATATACACTCTATCCTATAAATATGTGATATATACAAACAGTTACATGATTGGCATTATGTCTGGTTAAGATAGTTAACAGTACACCTAAGAAATGGTGAAGGAGCTAATGTATAAATAATATGAACTTTTTGCTTTTATAGTAATTCTTCACTATATTTTCCTTATGGTTTCCCCCTTTTCAACCTACCTCACTTCCCAAAGCTTTGAAATGCATGGAACATCAATTGTTAGTGCGTTGCTTTTGACAGAAGTTTTCTTGAAATGAATACAAAGAAGGGCTTACACTATGGAAATTTGCAATATTTTCCTTGATTCATTTTTTGTTTGACTCTCTTAAGATCCTTTTTGTGTTTCCATCATTTTATGTTGATACATTTGATTATAATGTCCACACATCTGGTTCCCTTATGGAGCTGTGAACCTGAGGTCGGCACCTGCATGCCTTCATTTATTCAACACACTAGAGGCCCAGTGCATGAAATTCTTGCACAGGGGGAGGGGGAATCCCCTCAACCTAGCCTGGACCCTCTCCAATCTGGGATCCCTCTCACAATCTGAGGTTGCTGGCTTCCGGCTCACCTGCAGATTTATTTATATCAGCCAACATATGGAAACAGCCTAACTGCCCCCCCCTCCATCAGCCTAATCACCTCTAACTGCCTCTGCCTGACAGCCTAGTTGATCCTAACTGCCCCTACCTGCCAGCCTGGTTGCCCCTTAGTGCCCCCCTGCCAGCCTGGTCACCCCCAACTCCCCCCACACCAGCCTGTTTGCTCCCAATGCTCCCCCATGCTGGCTTGGTCACCCCACACAGCCTGCTGTTCAGTTATAACCAATTTGCATATTACCCTTTTATAGTATAGATAGTGACTGAGCACCTACCCTGTTCCAGGCACTATCCTTGGTGCTGAGGATACAGCACCAAATGGCCTGCTTCTGTTGGTAGTTACAATGTATATGGAATTCTTCCTTGTATTTCCATAGTGCCTGGCTCATGGTAGGTGCTTAAATGTTTCATGGATGGATAGGTGGGTGGAGTAATAAAATGAGTATTTCTGATGTCAGGTACCCTTATTTAAGCAAAATAAACCAAAATCTGATGTAAAATTGCTTCCTGAGAGAATGAGAAACAACTGTCATGAGTATTGCAAACGAGCTATTGCTTTGCATATTCCTCCATTCCCACAAGAATTTCTACTTAGCATTTTGCTCTGTTCAAAGCAGTAGGTGAACAAAACAAGACGATGTCAGCAATGTCCTTTGGAGAGATGAAGAACTACTAATAGATTCTTAAGAAATTTTTGACCTTTCTTCTCATGAAGTTATTAATTATAAGCAATTTCTGTGTTGAGAAATATAAAAAGATTGGCCAGAAAATAGCTGCTATGTTCCTCTCTAAAATTCTAAGCTTGAATTGTCTCCGTTTGAATTTTGCCTCACTCTAATGTTTGTTTCAGCCAAGTTCAGGGGAGGATCTAAAATCATAAAGAGGTTGGGGCGTAGAGTGCCATAGCAGGACAAGAGGCTGATTCTCTGCAGAATGTACTAAAATGCTCTTCACAAAGCTATTACTAACATTTTAAGTCTGTCCTATGTAACTCCTATCTTGGTTTCAGGAATGTAGATTCACTAGACACCATAGAAATATTCTAAAACTAATATTAATTTTTTAAATTCAACAATACATACAGCATGGTACAAAACTTGCAAGGCTCCAAAGAACAAATTGCCCAGCTGGTGTGGCTCAGTGATGAGTGTAGACCTATGAACCAGGAGGTCACTATTTAATTCTCAATCAGAGCACATACCAGGTTGTGAGTTCCATTCCCAGTATGGGGTGTGCAGGAGGCAGCTGGTCAATGATTCTCTCTCATGGTTGATGTTTTTATCTCTCTCTCCCTCTTCTTTCTGTCTGAAGTAAATAAAAACTTAAAAACAAAAAAGGATCCAACGAACAAATAATGATAAAAACGTATCTTTCCTCTTCTCTTCTTGTCTCGTGGCCACCCTGATCCTCTCCTTAGAGAGAAACATTAATGTGTTTCTTATATCCTATATATTTTATGAATATCTATGTTTTGAAAATAATAAGACTCCAGCATCCAAACATGTTTCACATATGCAGCTACTTGGAAGTCAAATAGACTATGTAAAACCTTTTCAGATTTCTAATTCTAACAATTCTTGCTCACACATTAATTTTATTTTCTACTTATTTTCAAGAAAAGAAGCAAAAAGGGACTATCTTGGAGTTACAAAGGAGTGCTGGTGGGGGCTAAAGCAACCCGGCTCTGTCATTAACAGGCAGATATGGTCTGACTTCCCACCTAAAAACTATAGGCTCTCTAGATGATACCCAAGCTCCTTCCAAAGATAAGACCCTCAATTCTGCTAAACAAGAGACCACACTTACTTTTCACCAAAGTTCAAGACACACCCATAGGACTATACAATGGTGTACCTGTTGTACCCACAGGACTGTACTAGTAAAATGACATAGATGATCCAATGACCCAGGTGCTAAAAATCTGAGATTCTCTGATACAGTCAATGCAGTTTTATGACTCATTACAGGTTACTTCATTTCTTTGACTATTGAGAAAACTTCAATCAAATATATATAGAAATATAAATAACATCATTTCCCAAATGTTGATTAATCATAACTTAATAACATCACTTCCCAAATGTTCTTGACTAATCATACCTTATACATTATGCTCAAAACCACAAATTGATTAGTTGCAGATTTTATCAATGCAGTGTAAGGTTTAAGGTGTTGCCCCACCCATGCTTGGTATTGTATCAACTCTCAACAGTTCCATAAGCTTTTACAGTAGGGTTAAGGATCCTACAGCAAGTCTACAGAGCTGGGTGGAACTGTCTATAGGATAATCACAATGGCAGATTTATCTCTGTAAGATTTATCCATGAGATCTGGGGTGAGGCTTGAGAAGCACTCCCTTCATAAGCTCTTCTATTAGTGGTTCTCAAACCTATTCTACTTTGGGACCTCCTAAGGAGCTTTTTTTTTTGTTTTGTTTTGTTTTGTTAATCCTCATCCAAAGGTATTTTTCCATTGATTTTTAGAGTGAAATGGAGGGGGAGAGACAGAAAGAAACATTGAAGTGAGAGAGACACATCAATTAGTTGCCTCCTGCACTCACCCTGACTGGGTCCAGGGATCGAGCCTGTAACCCAGGTACCTGCCCTTGACCAGAATCCAACCAGGGACCCTTCAGTCTGTGAACGGACACTACCCACAGAGCCAAATCTGCTAGCGCCTGAGAAGCTTAAAAATGCAGATGCCTGAGTCCCATCCCGAGACTGATATGATTGGTCTGGGGTGTAGCCTAAGCATTGGGTTCTCAAAGCTCCCCTGCTCATTCCAATGTGCAGTCAGGACTGAGAGCTTCTTCTGTAGATTTCGACCTGGGTTGCCTGCCTTGAAATCTCTTTGGATCAACAGAAATTGTTTACTTCCCTCCAGTGGAATTAGAGTAATCTCCATTATTAGCGCTACTCTGCATGAAAGCGATGCATAATCTCAGGCCACTCAGTGTGATCTGGAGACCAGCAACATCCACATCAACAGGCACCCGACCCCAACAACTGACACAGAATCTGCATTTTGACAAGATCCCCAGGTGTTTCACTTGCTCATTCAAGTTTAAGGAGCTCAGCAGAGTGGCCTTAACCACTTTGCTGTACACCTGAAACTAAAAAAAGTATTGAATGTAAACTATACTTAAAGTTGTTTAAAAATAAGTAAGAGCATTTGAAACAGTGGGGGGAAAAAACTCTGGCCTGCCTTCACAGACCGCTCATTCCCAGGTGATTCTTGTCTACATGACAGTGGAGAATTACTGAAGCATGCCCAACTTGTCCCCAGGGTAGAAGTCATTCTCTCCTTTGCAAAGGAGCCCAATCTGATTGCTTAAAAGCCCCTCTGCATTTAACCTAAATCATCCCGAGGAAACAGCAGTCTCTCTAAAGAAAATCCTCTCTTCCTTAGTCCTTCATAGTACAGATGAGTCTTCCCCTTGCCTGTGTGATCCTCATCAGGCTTCGACACCCCAGCATTTGCTCCCGATTCTGTTTCTTGCTCTTCTGGTTACTCCCACCCCCCAACCCCCATTAGAAACCTTCCAGTTCAGAACACCCCTCAAATTGCATAGCTCAAACCAGAGGAAACCTCCAACGTGAGCAACATAGTATAGAAAGGAGACTATCAACTCGGATCAGAAGATTGTATTTTTAATCATGCAGCAGGAGGCCACTTTGTGTTTTGTTTTTAGAAAGCTCTGTATCATGTTAACTTAATAGTAACCTTGTTTAACCACAACCGCCTTTCCCCTGGGTCTTCAAGGGACACCACCAATACTTACACAATTATGCATTGAACCTAAGTATAGGGCTTTACTTATAACCCATGTACATTTCACCACTTGACCTTTGCCCACTTTTGCAGCCCAACAGAATTCTTGTTACTGGTCTTGGGTAAACAGACTTGCATTCAGACTCAAGTCTGACCTCTGTAACTCTGCTGTAGGGCCTTACTCAAGTTCCTTGGCCTTTGTAAGCCTACTTTTCATACTGTATAGGTACAATAATAGTTCCTATCATAGGCCAGTTGTAAGGATTTAGTAAGATAATGTAAAAAGCCCTCTGTAAAGTACAATAGTATGCCAATGGTTAAGAGCATCCCCAAGCTTTGAATAATTCACACTTAATAACTGTGATATTTTTGCATCCATTTATTGTTTTCCACTCTCACAATAAATAAGTGGCCATCCTGAAATCTTCTGTAATAAAAAAAACCTGTCTCCTTCACTACCATTTATGAACCATTCTAGTTTGCCTTTTTTAACCTTTTTTTAAAAAATATATTTTATTGATTTTTTTTTTTTTTACAGAGAGGAAGGGAGAGAGATAGAGAGTTAAAAACATCGATGAGAGAGAGACATCGATCAGCTGCCTCCTGCATGCCCCCTACTGGGGATGTGCCTGCAACCAAGGTACATACCCTTGACCAGAATCGAACCTGGGACCTTTCAGTCCGCAGGCTGACACTCTATCCACTGAGCCAAACCGGTTTTGGCAACCTTTTTTTAAAAAAAAAAAAAAAGAGAGAGAGAGAGAGGAAGAGGGAGCAAAAGAAAAAAACATTGACACAAGAGAGAAACAGACCTGTTGCCTCCCTCACGCACCCCAACTGAAGATCAAATCCGCAACCTGGGTATGTGCCCTGACTGGGAATTGAACACACAAACTTTTGGTATTCAGAATGATGGTCCAACCAACTGAGCCACACTGGCCAGGGCTAGTTTGCTGTTTGTGTGTGTGAATTCTTATCTTCTGTCCACAAAAGAGGAGGGGAAACACAGCCTGAGAACTAGTTAAACCAAATACCAGGATAGTTCTCTAGAAACACCCATGTGGAAGTGGATGAAACAAAAATACCCTGTCGTGTCCCTGACACTGGTCAAACAGGGTATCTACTTCCAGTTTCTCATGGGAAGAAGAACTCAAAATTGCTGATTCTAGCTATTGGAATTGTTGAGCCAGGGTTCCCAAGATAAGCTGTGATAAAATATATAATGTAATAAATAAAATGTAATGTACTATATCGTACTGTAAGATTTCCTCCAGTCTTACTGCCAAGAAAGAAGTTACTCAGGGCAATGTGGTTTCATACAGAAGCCAATGAACTTGTATAGACCCCATGAGTGGTAAGTTTCCTAGATGGAAATGAGTAAGACGAATATACTCCAAGGCCTCACCATTTGTACCTCTCCATCCCTAAACCCTCATTTCCTAATATAGGGACAATCTCAAAAACAGGAGCCTCAGGTTTACATTGCAAAAGACTAGGAAATGCTCGGCCACTTAGTGCTCAGGAGTCCTTCTCGGTGAATCTCCAGGGACTTTTCCAGACACAAACTTTTGCTAATTTGCATGATTTACAGAACAGAAAAGCTGAGGTTTTTATAACCTAAATATTTTCCCAAGAGATGAATCTAAGAGTTATAATGTGAGCACAGGTACAAGGCAAGGACTCAATATACTCAGACTACTCAGGTAACAAACACCTAATATTTATTAATAAATTAGTACACTTGAAGGCATTTTTCTGATATCAGTCCCTCACCACTATCCACAAACCCCGCCCACACAAAGGGAGTCCACACCACCTTTGATTTAGAATATGACAACTGAGCATTAGAGAGTATGTTTATAAATGGGAGCAGAGCTGCAAATATATCAGACAAGAGCTCTTACAGACAGCTGCAGCCACTTTTAATTGATGTGATTGAATGATGCAGGAATCCCGCCGAGACCAAGGCCTTGATCCAGGGCAAATTGGACCTATCAACTACATGTGAATATAAAAACAAACCTTGAAAGCAAAGCGGGGCAAATTCCCTATGGAAAAGGTGTCTTGGCACTCAGTTGTGACTTTCCAAAGTGCAGCAATATGTTCCCGAACAGCTTGACCCCTAAACGATGAAGTTCAAGTTCTTTGGTGGTCCAATTGTTAAGCCACTTAAATAGTAGGTCCTGGTGGCTTGAGAATTTCATGTCTCCAGCCCAGAGCGCATTAGTGTAAGAGGAGGACAGTAATCAAGCATTCTACATGGTGTCCAGGTGAAAACCAGACAATTGGCAACAGTGTAGTCAAGTTTCGGCCATGACTATGAACAACACAACAAGGCATATGAAAAAGACAACGCAACATCTCATTGAATTACAGTAATTCGACGGGGTCTTACATGTCCTTCACCCTTAAGAAAATTCGCAAGTGACAATCATAAAAAAATAGGAAGAATAAAAAACATAGATGTGGATGTTGAGACATGCAGACCGCTGACAGAATTCACAGGGCACCATCACACTTCTGAAGAGGCTCACAGTCAGGTGCGCTGGAGCAGTCTCAATGCATTTGTGCTACATGAAGTGAACGTAAAGTGCGCAGAATAACTTGGAAAATATGTAAGAAGGCAAAACAGAGAAAATATGGAACCTAAAAAATATTAGTGGTGGGTATTTTTCAACAGTTATATCTTGAAAAGATTTATAAACTAACTTTCCAGAAAGGGAGGTGGGGGAGGAAAGAACTCAAAAGACTGGCCATGTACTCTGTTACACACACACACATACACACACACACACACACACACACACACGCGCGCGCGCACCAAAAGCAACAACAACAAGAAAACCAACCACCCTGACAATAAGATGAATAACTTCCAGAGTGCAGTCTCCCCTGCGTCCTACAACAGGTCGGGAAGATGGCTATAAACAGAGTCTAGGAGGGTCTGGCTGGCTTCCTGGCTCTTGACGCCAATAATCTCAAATAGCCGGTCCAGCTTGTCCTCAGCCTGAGGAATCTCTTCAATTACACGCAGCTCCTCAGGATTCAGAATGTGGAGCATGTCATCAAAAATAGGCTGCAAGTCACAGGGATCCAGGCGTACCTGCCGCAACACTGTGTCCTTCTTTTCTGCACAGGGAAGAGAGAACAGGGAAGGGGACAGAGGTAAAGGGCCTGTGCTGGGGGCCAGGGAGGACAGCTAAGAGTGACAGCTACTCCCTCCACAGGCTATCCCCAACCTACCACCCCAAGGTGAGTGAGGAAACCTCTGGCACATTGTGAACAACACAGGAGTTTTTACTTGCATTGCATGTAAGAAAACAAAACAACATTTGCCTAATAAAGATCAGACAAAGATCCGCTTCAATGGGTTGTTGATGTGCGTGTCTTTTAATAGGACCTTTGCCTATCCCTAAATGACTTCTAAATTCTTCTAAAACTCAGAAGGAAAATACTGTAATACCTTTTAAAAAATCTGAAAAACTATCCCCCCTCAAATACTTACTATTTTCCCCATGAGTAGTTTGCTCACTAAAAAAAGGATCTCAACCCACCTTTTCCCCCTCTGTTTATTCCAAGTCAATGTAATCTAATTATATGATTGTCTGCTTATGACACCATATTTTAAAATTGGGCTGCTAAGAGCAAAAATACATTCATAAGAAAATAATGCTTCTTGGATCATGCCTTACAATGGTGTGAGAAACTATAATTTATCTCTATATATAAAAGCCTAAGTGACAGTTTGACCAGTAGTTATAATGCGCAAATGACCACCAGGAGGCAGATGTTCTAACCAGTAGGTTAGGTGCTGCTGGGGCCCTGTCAGCCCCAAATCTGGCTCACCTGCACCCAGGACCCAGAGAGGAGGAAGGAGGGAGGAGGGAGCCCGATTCCTCACAGAATCAGCCATGGGTTAGCTTGCTGCTTGGGCCCTACTGGGCCCAAATCTGGTTCACCCGAACCAGATTCCCTTTCAATGTGCATGAATCTGTGCACCGGGCCACTCATTATTATAAAAATATTTCTCACCTGGCCGGCATGGCTCAGTAGTTGAATGTCAACCTATGAACCAGGAGGTCATGGTTAGATTCCTGGTCAGGGCACATGCCCAGGTTGTGGGATCGACCCCCAGTAGGGGGCATGCAGGAGGCAGCCAATCAATGATATTTCTCTCTCTCCCTCTCCTTTCCTCTCTGAAATCAATAAAAATATATTTTTAAAAAGCTTTCTCTAAAATATAATACAAAATATAAATATTTTACATAAGTATAAAATAGTTAAATATAAATATGTAAAGTATTTAAAATATAAGTATGTAAAATAGAACATAAAATATAACCTTTCACTAAAATATAACTGGAATTAAACAAAATATCTGTCATTGATATAGTGTGCATGTTAATTCCTCACCCTGCTATTAAAAACTGAAAGTGATAAATTATGTACCAAAAGTACCAATCCATAATGTTTAAAATATTGTTATTTACAACTAAGCTTAACAGTGAATTTTAATTCGAGTCACTAAAACCTATATTTCAGCCACTCAAGAGAGGCTAATGCTTTAAATCTGTGGTTTCTGCAAGCGTGGTAAATAATTTTCAGAAAACCTGCCAGACTGCATTTTATCGGACCTTTTCTGAAACACATGTTTGATAGCATCATGAGGATCAAGGGTGACGGACACCCCTGAAGCACAGGCTCTCAGACAGGCAGCCAGGCTGTCAAGAGTTCCCATGTGGATCTGCACTGGCTACCACCATGATCTATCCCAGGCTAGCCTTATCACATTGTTGGGACAGGTTCTCTAGGACTGTGAAAGCGGCAGGGAGTCATCCTGAGGGCTCTTTTGGGGAAAGCTTCATGTCTGTACCTTTGGTAATAAAGGAGCCCGTCCTGCTCAGCGCAGAGGAGCCACTGGATGTGGAGTCACAGCGAAGAAGGGGCTCAGACTCATCCACGAAGAATCCCTTGTTCTTCTCCAGCGGAGAGGGCTCCACGGTCAGGAGGGTGGAATTCTCAAGTTTCGGGTTGGGGCTGGGGATGGGGCTTGGGCTAAGTGGGCTGGGGCTCATCGGGAGAGCCAGTTTGTCAGCGTCCAGCTGTGGGAGGGAACAACAAAAAGAATGTATTTAATTATATACTTAAAAATTATATATAGAGAAAATGAAATTAAAATTTTCTCAGATGCTTTTCTGTCTCATTTAATATTTTGTAGATAAATTCTCCCATTGACAGTCCTTACTAACTTATCATATTATTGTTAAACACACAAACTCACCATAAACAACACTTGAAAAAAAATTTTTTATTAATTTTTTAGAGAGAGAGAAAGGAAGAGGGAGAGAGAGAGAAACATCAGTGTGAGAGCGGAACATAAATGGTTGCCATCTGCACACTCCAATTAGCTCAAAACCCAGGCATGTGCCCTGACTAGGAATCGAACCAACAACCTTTCAGTGCATGGGATGATGCCCAACCAACTAAGCTGCACAGGCCAGGACCACACAGACTTTTAAACCCTTCAAAAATATATATAAGAATATGTATGAGCATTAAAAATCCAGAAGCATATATATCAAGCTGTCACCTCACAGGAGTAGAACTGGACAGGGAACAAAGGGGACTATATCTAACTTACAATGTAATTTTGTAGAGCAGAAAAGGTCTTAGATAATAACTGGTATATTCCTCTCTGATGTGGTTTGAATTATGTCCCTCCACCCCCAATTCATATGTTGAAGCTGTAACTCCCCATATCTCAGAATATGGCTGTATTCAGAGACAGGGCCTTTGAAGAGGTAACTGAGCCCTGGCCAGGTAGCTCTCAGTTGGTTAAAGCATTGTCCTGATATGCCAAGGTTGTGAGTTCAATCCCCAATCAGGGCACATATAAGAATCAACCAATGAATAAATAAATAAGTAGAACAATCAATCTCTTTCTTTTTCACTCAAAACAGTAAGATTTTAAGAAAATCTTAAAGAGATAATGGAGGTACAATTGGGTGCTAATTGACTGGTGTCCTTATAAGAAAGCACAGACACACATAGAGGGAAGATCATGTGAAGACACAGAGGGGAGATACCATCTTCTCTGAGAAAAGCCTCAGAAGGCACCACACCTGGTGACACACTGATCTCAAAGGTCTAGCCTTCAAAATTGTGAGAAAATAAATTTCTATTGTTTAAGCTTCCGTCTGTGCTACTTTCTTATGAAAGCCCTAGCAAACTAATTACACCCTCTCTTTATAAGTAAGAAACCGAGGCCTCAAGAAGTGACTTAATTAAGGACTCCCAACCAGTGAGTGCTAGAACTAAGTATATTCAAGGTTTCCTGGTTTCCATTTCAAATTAGCTCAGGAATTAAAATTGTGTGAAAGAACGAGAACAGAGCACTCGAAGCATGAGCAGGTGTAGTGGGCACCTGAGAGACAATAACAGAAAGCAAACATGAGATGGTTCAGATGGAGAGAGTGAGCTTCATGGCCACTCGGGCTGGTGTGCGGGCAAGAATCAAAGCAGGATGACAGCATGCTGCAGCTTTGGCCAGGCGACGTAGAATCAAGGCTGTACCCAGTGTATAGTGGAGATGGGGGAAGTGATAGCGTTATCATCCCATTTTACAGGTGAAATGACAGAGAGGTCACACAGCTAATGGGAGAAAACCAGTGTTCATCTCATATCTGCCTGCCATCTCTACACAGTCCTGTCGTTTGACACTACACTTCAGACCTCCGGCAGGTACATGTGGTATTTTCTAGTCCATCGACTTTATCTCTGCATTGGCTCTTCACATGGATGAAAATCTGGGAGCAAGTCACACAGGGCAGGGTTCAGGGTGTGATGAACACTCTTCCCAGAGCTGTTAATCACTACTCATTAGAACCCTCATGACTTCACTCACACAAGACAACTTCAAGTTCCTCAGCCAAGAAGACATTGACCCTCCTTTCAAAGCATCCTGTTGAATAGCTAGCTGTAAAATGCACAAAGCAAACACAACTGCCTCTTTTACAACCTTTAAGGCCTAGGAAATTCTTTCAGTGAACTGCAGATTCTGAACACCACTGATTACCTCACGTCTAATGTTGTTCCAAGAGCATTTTTCCTCTGTACAACCACCCACACCTCACTTTTGCTTCCAGTGCAAGTTTAAGACTTGGGAAACACACATTCCCAGCGGCCCCCGTCTGATCCACAGACAAGTTTTATCTATATGCTTTTAACATTTTATTTCAATAGGCCCTGGCATGTGCCCCTGCTCCCTACAAATGTAGATAGCCATTCATGCCAATACACGGTTTTTATTCACTCAGACAAAGAGCACTTGTCTACACTCTGGTTCTCAGGGACATTACATTGGACAACATGGTCAGTCAATATAGTGCACTATTCTTGCTTAAAAAGAAATTCCCACCCACAAACCACATGGTAAAAGGCTAAGAAATAAGATGTCCACCCACCTATTTCCTGAACTCAGTTCGAAACGTTAAATATTTAACCCCCACCCCCACTTTTGCCAAAGGACTAATCATGTGATTTCCAACATAATTTGGAAAGATAAAATGCTGATGTGATGCTCTCCTGTAATTAGAAATGAGTCAAGTGAATATGAAAATGCCCCTAGGAATTGTTTTAGCATCACTACACTGGAGCTAAGCTAACATCTACCATAAAGCCAGAGACCATGACACTCATCTTTCTAGAAAATCTATTCTGCTAGTAAGGATACCCAGTAGCTGGTTGCATTCAAGACTTCTCTAAAGTTATACACATTTTTTCTCCTCTAAGGAAAAAAAAAAATGATCCTAGGAACTTACTTTTTCCCTCTTTACTTTAATATTTACAATATTCCCCTAAATTGGTTTGCAACACAGCATGTAACTCAAGCACTGTGTTACTTATGGTAGCTCTCATCAAAAATTGAGTCATTGGGATATTTGGAATAAATGAATTCTTTATTTTATTATTTCGAAAGTTCTTGGTTCAGTATTGAGTTTATAGCAACTGAAGAACACTTATAATAAGATTTAGAAACTAAAAGAGAAGACAGATATTCTAAATAAAAAAGCCAGATTTCCACAAAAAAGGGTCTTTTCTTACAAAAGCTCTGAGCATAAACTTTTCAAAACAGTCACAAAATGAGTAACTTAATTTATTCCTTATGCTTCTTTGAGCTTTCCAAATTCTCTGCAGGGACATATTAACTTTATAATTAAGAAAACAATAAATGTTTTTTTTGAAAGCAGTCACCACTGATAAGTATATTTTCCTTCTGCTAACTTGAAAATGTTGTGGCCGCAGCCTCTTTTATTTATATCGGTAGCCAAGAAACAGGATAGTTGGAAGAGCATTTACTTGGCTGAGCTCCTCTCTATACTTTTGTTAAATGTTCACAGGCACAAAGGGGCAAGTCCCCCCACCCCTCAACTTCTTGCAGTCAGGCAGATATTAAGATGTAAAGAAGAGCCCTGGGAAACTGGGCCAATGAAGGAAATGTATCCACCAGATATCTGAAGCCCCTTTGAAAAAATGTGAAAAGTATGGTTCTTTTTGTTTTATAGCCATGAAGTAATCGTGCTAACTTGGAAGCCTCAATTGAGAAATGAGGTAGAGACAGTATGACAGACCAAAAGGGGAGTGGGCAGGGATAATAAAGAAAGAACCAGCCCAAAACAGATGGTTCTATTGTGGAAACTTCAAGAGCATGTACTATATTTTGGCCAAATGAGCCCCAAATGTCCTTCTGATTAGTTTCTTTTCATGGAAGTACACTTAGTCCTTCCAGAGGCTGCAGCTATTAGTCCAACCTGATATGGGAAGAGATAAATGGTTCTCCTGACTCAACGGCTGAGTCACATGTAGAGAAGCTCCACTGCTGACCTGACCATCTTCCTTTGATTTCCAGAGTCACCGAGAATGAAGAACCATCCAAATCGGTGAGTAAACAGGGTGTTGACTGAAATGTGTGAGCTTGAACACCTCTGGGCGACAGAGGTTTGTAGTCGTGTTTATGAGAACAAGGATGTAACTTGTACTCGAGTTGTACGGGAATGAGCCATTTCCAGCTGTGTCCTTACAACCTTCACTCCTACCTCGACCAGAGCCCACAAAATGAGCACTCGCTCTGGGTGCTCCACCAAATCACAACCAGAAACTGATCATGGAGCTTAAGTCTCCTCTTTTCATATCAAACCAAATGACCACTTCCCAGTTGCCTGGCCTTCCGTAAGATGCTAGGAAATGGAAGGTCAACTGTGTCTCTAGCCCCTTGGGAGGGTGGAGCCGGGAATGGCAAAGGCAAGTTCTTCCAAGCTTTATCCAAGAAAAGGGTGGTATGTATATGAAACAAGATTTTGAGAGCAGTTTTCTTCTCTCCTAAGAGCTAGCAGCATTCCTGAATATATTCTACCGACAGGAATGCGCCCAGAACACTGGCTCTGAGCTATCTTCTAAGCATGCATTTCATTTTCCCCACAGTCAACTCCTAAAAACCAAAGTCATGAAAATCCTGGAATATCATTGCAAGGGAAGGTGTGATCTTAGAAAAACCATTTTCTTCTGCAGACCTATTTCCCTGTTTCTAAACGAAAAAGTCTAGACAAGGTCATCTCTGTTCAAATTATGTCATTTACTGTTTGTCTTCCTATTGCTATTTCATTCTCTACTCCCAAACCAACCCCCACCCCAAATCCCTTTCTCCTTCCAAGTTACAGCCAACTTATTCACTCAACTAAGGTTTACTTCCAAGTTAATTTCAATTACTACCCAATTACAATCTCCCTGTGGATGTACAATCTGTTTTCATAAAACTAATTAGCAACTTAGATGCCTCAGTAACCCCCTGAAATGAAGCGGTAATTACCCAGCCTGGGTGCTCCTTGCTAATCTGCTAAAATGATTCAACTTAACCCTCTGGCTCCTGGCACTGCCCATTTAGATTCCAGGAGACGCCCCTTGTCCTTTCTGTAGCCAGATATGCCTGACAGACTCAAGAAGAAAGCTTCTTAGAGTCAAAAGTCACCCTTTCAATTAAACTTTTCTTCCAGACCTCATCTAACACTTAGAAAAAACTCCATCACTTTAATAATGTTTTTAAAAGTCTATATGCTAAATTCAATTAAAAAGAATTGTTATTCCATCTGAGTTGACCAGCTTGTTACACAGATCCAGTATACGAAAAGGGACTTTAAGAAATAGGTCATTATTAATACTGTGCAAAATGATCCAACATGAAATATATGTAATCCGTTGGCTGTTAAGATTAGCTCCATTTTACAGATAAGGAAATCGAGGATCTAAGTGGTTTAAGTAACTCAGTCAAGATCACAAAGCCCAGGATTCAAGATTGAATCTGTCGAGTTTCAACTAATCCTCTTTGCCGAGCCTTGTCACTTTCTGTCTGGACCACTGCATTTAGGGAAATTGACAAACCCTATAAATTCAATATAAAGAGTCTAAGGAGCTGCCTTGGCCCCTTAGCTAGAGGGAAGGGGTCAGAGACAGGTCTGAAAGGATCTGTCACTCAGTGGCAGAGCTTACATCCCAACTGGTTGACTGCCTGGAGACAAAAGATGAGAGATTCTGTAAGTACCAATCACTTCAACTGTAGCCAAAAACTTTGTTGTCTATTTAAAAACTAGAGGTCCAGTGCATGAAAATTCATGCACAGGAGCGGGGGGTATCACTCAAACTGGCCTGCCCCCTCTTACAGTCTGGGAGCCCTCAGGGGCAGGAAGCAACTCGGTGATAGGGGGAAGGCAATGCCCCCATCACACCTCTGCTACTGCCACGGTCAGCAGTGCAAGTCTCAGCTGGCCCTGGTTACCTGAGCCTCAGGCAGCCCTAGGCACCATCCAAGGCTTGCTTGCACTTCAGGCATCATCTGGGCAGCCACCATCCAAGGTTTGCCTATGCCTTGAACTGGCCCTGTGTAGCTAGGGGGCTGAGGGGACTGGGGGACTCCCAAGGCACGTGCACAGAGCAGCCAGACCTGCCTGGGGGCGGGCCTGGCTGTGCCATATGTCTGCTACCCAGGTGGGGTTGAGGGGACTGGGTGCTGCCATCTTGTGGCTGTGGGCACCACCATATTTGAAGGCATGGCAGTCAATTAGCATATTCCCTCCTTATTGGCTGTGGGCACCACCATGTTTGTGAGGGTGTGGCAGTCAATTAGCATATTCCCTCTTTATTAGACAGGATATTTCAGATCCCAACAGACGAGTGACTATTTAAAAAAACAGATTCCATTTCTATTAAAGCTTTATCTCAAAGGGATTAATACATAAATAAATATATAACTACAACTATTTAAGGATTATAATATCTAAAGCTTGTTTCCTCTGCTTTCCCAGCTGCTCATGTAAATGAGATTTCATGATCTCCTATAGGTCTATGTAAGTTAAGTGCAATTGAGCTACAATAAAAACAAGCATTACTCTCCTTGCCCTATAAGCATCTCTTCAATCCCTTTTTATAAGAATTCAAATAAGGAATGCTTTGTTATCCAAATCCAGGATTCCAGCTAAAGACGAAGGCTCAGGTAATCAGCGTTACCAGCCCTGATACCAAGGAAAATACCTACAAACAATGATTTCTCCCTTAAAACAATCAAACAAACAACAACAAAAAATCCACAAATATACTGCCTCAACAACAAAAAAATTGAGGCAGGTTTCTTTAAAATCCTAAATAATAGTTTTATAGGTGGTATTGATGAAATTGGACCTTGGTTCTTGAGTTTTTTAGGCAAAGAAAGAGTTCAGAGCCAAGAACTCAAATTATAAGAGCAGGTTACTCAGAAAGTTAGAGGTAACAGAAGGACCCTTACAGCTTAGGAGAGAGAAAGGCAGAAGTTAACATACCTGGAAGTGTTAAAGACTGATAGTTTAGGGGAGGACCTCAACACAATACTCATCAGCTTTATGCTGATGAGCCAAAATCAGATGTATTCCTGGGACTTCATCTGTCCTCAGGTGTGGTTGATACAAATGGCACTAACTGGATTTCTGTTACCTTTTGAGTAGGGTAATATAAGTTATTTACCATCTGGTTGGAAAGAAGTGTAAACCACTTATTCTTAAGTGTCCTTGGTTAGGGAAGATAGGACTTTGTCGTGTATTATATGGCTATAAACTGTTTGGCGGTTTAACTGTCTCAGTTTCCCTAAACCACTTGTCCTGCCTTACCAACCTATCTCAATAGGAGACAATGATGTTAGATTCTTCTGAGTGTGAATTCTTGTTAAACCCATCCCAGAGTAGGGATTTGGGCAAGGATAATCCACAGAGTAGGGATTTTGATAAGGATAATCCACATTTATTCAGCATAATTTTTGCAAACAGAAGGAAAAAAAGTTGAAGAAAATAGGCAGATTGTTAATTTTTAAACTTTTTTTTTAAGAGTTAGGTTATCAGTCATCAGAAACTTGGAGGAAGTCTTAGAAATGAAAATATAAACTACAAATTTTATACTCAGGTATATAAAGCAAAATGATAAAATGCAAAGAATTATTGAACCTAGCTGATACGTTTATAGATGATTGTTGTAGAGTGCTTTCAACTTCGTTTTGTAAGTCTTATTTTTAAAACTCAGGAAAATAAATTAAAAACATGGGCTCAGAGCCAAATAATCTTATGACAAAAATCCCCCAAACATTTCCTAGTCTTTTTTCATTGTTTAGGCTTTTGTTGTCTTTCCTTCTTTTTTCTTCTGCCCAGCCCAGATCACAGGAAAGGGAGCAAGGAGTGCTTCCACTGTATAGGTAGGGAACAGCACTGACACTTAAATCTAAAATCATCCATTGGCAAGTAGACATTGTTGACCTTAGGCTGTCTAGATCTCCCTGAGGTCATTGTGACACAGTCCAGGAAGCCAAGATAAGTGGAATAGGGAAACTGAGACAGATAAGCTGCACAAACAGAACAATTTATAGCAGATACAACCTTCCTAGAGATAACATTGAGGCCTCAGTTGTATTTCAGCTCCAGATCCAGAAAAGCAGCAAAACCAGGTGGGTGACCGCAGGACCAGCTGCAATGACTAGGCACAGTCACTGACACTGACCAGCCCTGGAGGAGAACACCTGGAAAACTGACAAATATTCTGTTAAACCTCCCCTGAGATTCCTGCCTGGGAGAAAGAGATAAAGCCTCAAGACAAAGTACCCATTTCATGCTCTCTCTTTGGAGAGCAGCCCTGCCATTCCCCTTTTCCCTCTTCTTCCCTTAAACGTCCCCTCAAGGCTTGAACCAAGGGAGCAATGGGCAGCAGCAGCTGGCAGCTCATACCAGGCTAACCCTTGGACCTGATGATCCCAAGGTCCCTTTTGTCTGATTTCCCAGACAGTGAGAGCAGCCTAGCATGGGCTCTCCTGTTGCTTCTTCTACACCAGTGGTTCCCAACCTTTCCCAACCTCTGGCCATGCCTCACCTAAGCATCTCTAAAGTCCTGATGCCTCCCCTGTGGCATATGGTTCTTATTATTCAAAAAGTGAACTCCTGTTCACCTGGAGAGAGCCTAAAAGCCATTAACTTGGTCTAAACAAACTTCCAAAGAACATGGCATTCATGAAAGAGAAAAATAAAAGTGTGAAAGGACAGTTGAAGTACTGAGGAAGAAACCACTAATAAATTGTTAACAATAATAATAATAATAATATGAAGTGATATGAAAAGGTAGCAAATAAAGTTTCAAAACATATAATAAAGAACTGAAATGTATAAATGTCACAAAATATATTTATATACTATATATGATGCCCTTAGAACCACAAGAAATGCAAAAAATATTCACTGTGAATAACTCCTTCTCAAATTGCCCCCCTTAAAAATCAAATTGCCCCCCTGTGAGGCATGTGCCCCACATTGGGAACCACTGGTCTACGTTAAGGCCTTCCTTGTTTTACCTCCCCAGCTTTAATAAATGTCTCCTCATAGTCACCTGGACTCACATTGTGAAATTTTTCCTGCACGAAGTCAAAAACCCACATACTACTTACACACCAAGGGCCCCCTTTCCAGTAACAATTGATCATAGTGTAGAAGCTGGAATAAGAGTGAATGCCAAGATGCACCAGACTACAGAGGTTGCAGAACCCTATGAACACGATGCACTGCCCAGGTGAGTGGGGAGCAGAGCCTGCAGAGTGAATTCACCCAGCCTCAAGAGGCTCACAAGCTTAACTTGACCGAAAACTGCCAAAACACCCCTCACCCACCCTAGATCTGTCCAAGCATCGGATAATGAAAGGATTTTGTTTCAACTGCAACCTTACTTTTAAGACTACACTTAAACTTTAGCCCACCCTAGCTGATCACGGTGTGTTTCTCCCTTAAGTGTCCCAAACTCAGGTGAAGGTAGCTGCTGTAGTCTTGTGTATACAGTATACTAGTATGTCATCTTCGAATTTTGATCACTTTTAAGAGTTAATTTCAAAAGGCTACAAATCCCGAAGGCTACACATCCACCTACATTAAGTCAAGGTGTGAGTGGCCGATCCATGCCCTAAGCAAGAGAATTGTTCCTCTTCTGAAAGCCTGGGGAAACCACAGGAAGTCACACAAGTAGTGAGTGCTGTGCAGAGCTGCCAAAGCTGGTAAGAACCAGCCGGCTCTGTAGGGAGGAGGTCAGGGCGTGCCCCGCCCAGCTGCTGGTGCATGTGTCTGCAAGCTGTCCGGGCCGCTGACATCAACAGTAAGGCTGAAGCCCTGAAGCTGACTCACTGACACTCTAGCTTCCTCAACAAAGCAGGCTGGCTCCCTTGGCTCAAAGTCAAAGTCCACTTACATTCAGATGTACCGCTGAGCCTCTAAGAGCTCAGCTCCAGGGAAACGTGAGGTTATCATGTATTGGAAATGATCTCGTGCCCTAAATGTCACTGAATAAGACACATTTGGAAGCCTTTCCACAAAAAGAAGCCTTTGGACAATTCTAACCATGAAAAAAAAAAGTTAAATGAAGCATGCCATAAGACATTGTGGAAGATAGAAAGTTCACAGAAAACTCGTGACTTTGACCTAAGAAGGCTTGAGCTCATCTGTGATTCAAATGTTTTGAACTTGCCAAATACGATTAGATTAGCATTATTTCATAAAATGGCCCATTGGGTGCATGTCATCATAATTACACTATATGTGGTACACAATTCCAAAGGTTCAAAAGGGGATACGGAGAAACAGACTTCTCCCTCGCTAACCACTGACTTCAACCTCTGGCTTCGAGGTCTCAACTACTCAATTCCACTCCCGGGTGATAACCACTATTACTAATTCCCTGTGTGCTTCCAGAAATACTCTACACTTATACCAATAAAGAGGTATATATACCTCTTTATTGGTATATTCCTCACCCCATCTCAAGCTCTTACTTTTCATTTTTTACAATTTTTGTACATTCCTTCTTACAATATGTGACACAGCGTACACATTGTTCCACACTTTGCCTTTTCCCATTTAAAAGCAGTTTTTGGGATTAGCACATAAAGATCTGAGTCACTCTTTTTGCAAGTTCATATTGTCTCACTGCATGGATGTTCCATGATTTACGTAACCAGCTTTCTATTGGAGGGCATTTGTGTTGCCTCGCCTCTTGTTATTACAAATGATGCTATAAGAAACGCTTGTAGGACCTGTTACTAGAAATGGAATGTGGTTAACTGGCAGTTAACTCTAGTAGCTAACACCAGATGGCCCTCTTTGAGGTCTGGGCCACTGTGCACACTCATTATCAGTGGATGCGTTCTTTCTCTGTTCCCTCACAACATAAGAATTTTCAAGGCCAAACTTTTCCCTCTTTGCCAGTCTGAGTAGTTAAAATTATATCTCTGTAGGTTTCAATCCAAACTTTTCTTACTAGGAACGAGGCTTAAAATCCATATACGAGCCTTAGTATTTCCTTTTGTGTGTGCTATCTTGTTCACAGACTGCCCATTTCCCTTTTGGGTTGTGGGTGTCTTAATTAATTTATAAAAGCTCTTCATTTTTTTTAAGGAAATTAACCTCACATTGCAAATAACTTTTCCCAGTTATTTTGTCTTTAGATTATTTGCTTGTTTTCCAGCTCATACAGTTATTAAGTAAATCTTTCTTATGTATTTTCTGTGTTTCATATCACTCTCAGAAGAGCTTTACCTATTATTGTAATTATAAAAAAAAAATTCCCATTTTTCTCCTCTAATAGTTTTTGGGTGACAAGCCACTCTGATGAGTGGTCATTCAGGCTTATCCCCTGACTCAGCCCAACTGTGGAGAAATCAAAATTCCCTCTGTGACAATTTTTTCATGAGAAAATCATGAGTGATAGCTGTTTCAAAGAAATAGTGAGGGAAAAGCAATTTAAATGTTGAAATTAATTGGTATATAATAAAACCTGCTACAATTCCTCATCAGCAAGTGTGCCCACTATTTGCACTTGGGCTGTAACTCACAACTATGGGTGAAGAAGCTAGGCCAACAGTGGAAGTTACTAAGCTTTATCCAGATATGTTTTGGCTTTAAAAAATGAAAATGTGATCTTCAGCCTTGGTAACTGATGAAGAAAATATGCCTCTATTCACAACATTGATTCTGATTTCTTCCCAATGAACCTTCTGAGAAAGCCAGGAAGTGTGTAGAATAATGGGCTGAAAATGTCATCAATTCACAGATTCAGCCTTTTCTGAATGTTGAACACATACATGTTTCCAAAAGAAAATAAAAGCCCACCTCAAATCCTCTATAGAAGTTTCACAGAATATATCCTAAAAGTTGGCTCACAAACCTATGACTCCTCTAAAAATGTCAGTATCTGAATAGAGCGTCAGCCTGCGGGCTGAAAGGTCCCAGGTTCGATTCCGATCAGGGGCATATACCTTGGTTTCGGGCACATCTCCAGTGTGGGGCGTGCAGGAGGCGGCTGATCGATGTCTCTCTCGCATCAATGTTTCTGACTTTCTATCCCTCTCCCTTCTTCTCTATAAAAAATCAATAAAATATATTTTTTTAAAAAAAGAATCTTTAAAAATGTCAGTATCTGGAGGGATGATTACATTTTTATGTTTTGGTGTGTGTGTGTTTCATTTAGTATCTTCAATGCTTGGTGCAGGACTCAAAATGCAATGGGTGTTCCATGAATGTTTACTGAATGAACTGCTTGTGTTAAACCATTTCATCCTTAAAAGCTACTGGAAAAACAAACAAACAAACAAACAAAAACAATAAAAAACAAGGCATGTGTATATATGTGTGTGGGAAGGGAGAGTACATCAATAGCAAGACCCCAAAAATCTGTTTCCCCAGCTTTTCTTTTTGTAACCTGAATACCTCTAGCTCAACTACTACATTTCATTAATTCTATGATGCATATTTTTTCACATTTTAACATCTGTGAAATAAGGATGTATCTTACAACTATAATTGGCAGTATTTTTTTTTCTTTCTAGGCTAAGAACATAATGGCAGTATTTGGTACATTTTACAATTGACATGGCCTTCAACAAAATGCAGAATACATTTTAATTCCATTACCTACCTATACCTCGCATGACCATGAAGCTTGCTAGATAAGCACAGATGTAAAGCATCCTGATGGTGTTTGGGACACAACAGATACTCAGGAAATAATGCTTCCCTTTCTCCTTAATGTGCATTATAGAAAGTAGAGTGGTATTATTTGCTCTTGAGTCTAAAATAAAGAATGTGAAGTTCAATTCTGATACACTGTGCCCCTACTATATGTCAAGTGCAGGACTAGGCACTTATGCTCACTATATCTAGTATATACACTAGCTATCTTTGTCTATACACTCACTATCTCTAGTTCTCACCAGATATTTAACAAGGCAACTACGAAAAAAACTGAGGCTTGGAGACACAATAGGATTTGCTCAAGGTCACACAATGAGTGGTAAAAGCAAGATTCAAATCAAATCCAAAAGAACAAAACCAAACTCTTCAATTTGTCATTCCCTTCCATTAGTTCTTGGAGATTCAAAATTCAAACCCAGCAATTGGACATGAAGTGGCACCTTATTGCTGTACTTTTAATATCGCAGATCAGTGAATGGTTTCTGAAAAGCTTGCGACGGAGCAAAACAAAACAAGATTCTGAGTAAATCAGATGTTTTTGCAGAATCAAAGGTTTTGGGAAACCCCTTGTATAAAAAAACAGGGCGGGGGGCTTCCTAGGCAGAAACCAGATGGGAAAGTCTTGGGGAAAAGACCAAAATACAGTCTTGAAAACAGTCTGTTTGTTTTAATGACTTTTAAATCAACTCATGCATACCTGCCCTTGTTTTTTATGTGGGTGGGGTATTCCTGCTTTCTGATACTATCTTATATTTCCTCGTGCACCCACACTTCTATTTAACATTTGCTTATCCCACTGAATTGTAATCATTTGCACATGTGTCTCCATCTCAGGTCTTGAGCTGTCGAAAGGCACGGCCCATTTTTCTTCTTTACATTGTAGCAGGCCCCCAGCTGATGCTCAATCAAAGGTCATGGACTAACTGAATGAAACCTTAAAAGATGATAAGTAGTAATACAGCCTGAAATGTCATTCAAACTCTAAAGGTTTATTCACATCACTTCTCTATGCACAATGACCATCTTACACACAAGCATCATTCAGTGTTTCTGGGCCTGTTATGTGTCAGGAATCCTTTTATAAGGTCTCCTCATCACCCCAGGAGTTCCCCAGAGCCAGAAGGCACACCTCACAAGTTAAGTAACCTGACCCTAAATGGCCCCACAACAGAGGGCAGGGGCTAGATCCATGCAAGCTGAGCCAACATCTTAAGGCCTTAGGACAATAATCCCTATTTTATAAGAGATGACCAACTGGCAAAGTGAAGACAAAGACAAATTGGAATAGTCAAGAAGCCAACAGTTACGTGTACAGCTGGCATTTGCCTCAACTCATCCTCACTACAGTAAATTTCTGAAAATGGTTGGTCTCAGGCAGGTCTTAGGTAAGGACAGCTGCATCCTGCAGCTGGTAAGCAAAGCCCATTAACTGTAGTTCCCTCTGCGGCAGAAGCCAAGACCATGCCCAGCACTCTTCTGACTGTAAATCTCTCAGTTGATTTTACAGAGTGAAGCCAGCCAGTCTCCAACAAAGAGTTTTCTGTATGAGAGAGAGTGGGGGGGGGGGGCGGGGGACAAAGAGAGAGAGAGAGGGGGGGGGAGGGGGAGGGAGAGATCTCTGAGATGTACTCCATGAGGTTTCTGGAAAGAATAAGATACCCTTTGAAAGAATCAAATCATTCTACCACATACAAGTCAATAACAACAACATTGGCTTCAGTTCCATTAGTTGTTAAATTACAGTGTGGCTTTATCTACCAAACCTTATGGAAGGATGGAAGGAGGGATAAGATCAATTCTTTACACTTGTGAATCTCTGGTCAAAGCAGACAACTAAAGTAACACTTCGTATTATTTTAAATTATTGTGGTTGTTTTTAATATTATCATTTTTAAATGTACACAAAATTCCTTCTTCTTCCCCTTTTCAAAGGGAAACAACAAAGGAACACTGGAATTCAAATCCCACTAAGCATCACTTTAATACCTCACTTTTCTACATCCCACAATTTAGCAAGCTATTACCTCATTTAATTCTGGTAACACTTGAAGTCCCATTTTAAACAGAAAAATATGAATCAATAAAAATACAAACAAATTCACCCCCTTCAAGGTATATGTGTTTTGGTGGGGTTAGGGACGGGGGATTGCACTGATTAAGCCTATCTATATATACAATGTTTCAAAAAGAAAAAAAGCATAAAAGGAAACCCAGACATTCAGTTGCTCAATTTTGTTTCCCCTTTCTGACAGCTATTGAAAGAACTGACTGTTATCTTCACACATACCATCACCTTTGCTTCTCCACTAGAGAAAACATCCCTGCCAGCCTAGGAACACTCACCCAGGCAGAAGGAAATATTTACCATGCCCTGGAAAATCCTTGGGTACTGAACTCAGATGGCAGCCCTTGTGCTCCACCATGCACTTTAAGCAGTCTTGGAGTTGGGAGTACCTCCCCACCTGCACTAAGTAACCCTCGTGGCAGGATTTAAAGGATCTATTAGTACATGTATGAATTGGAGCTGTTAGAAACATTTCTCCATCTCTCTTACCTCCAGGGCCTGGGAATAACTGCAACTATTAATAGGATACTCAGTAAGTGCTGACTGTGGGTCCTCCCTAATTCTCACAACAGCCCACAGGATAGGCACTAACCCTGTTCCCATTTTCTCAGGGAAAAACAGAGGCAGAGAGGCCAAAAGAATTTACCATAAAGTGAGAAGCTGCCAGACAGGAACTTAACCTGACACACACCTCCACACTGATGTTGCGATCTGGAGTCTTAATGGCTGATTAGTTGTACATCCAGTACTCCCTCCTCCCACTCTTGTGGATTTACTCCCTTAAATTATATAGGTATGTCTAAATCTCTCCCATCAACTGCAAACTACCTTGATGGCACTGACTGCCTTACTTATTCGTCTTTGCATTGCCCAAAGTGCCAGGTATAATATTACACACATCATTTCTTATGTAATATAGATTTTAAAATAAAATCACATCATCTCCTTTGCTGCTCAACAGGGGAAACATAAATGCAGGCATGCAAGTACTGAAGGAAAATAACTGTCAACCTTCAATTCTATTTTGCAACTCTTCTTCAAAGACAACGGGCAAATCATGCAACTTATTGCTGGGAACCTGTAGGCCAAAGAAGAATGATCGCAGGTAGATGTTGAAGCTGCAGGGAGAAAAGAAGAACGGCAGAAAATATTTATTTGTGGGTAAATCAATGTGAAACCAAAATAATTATGTGTTTTGTGGTTAAGAAATGTGCAGTGTTAAAATTCATGACAAAAAAAAAAACAACACATAATACAGGAAGACTAAACAGGACTAAAGCCTTCTGAGGCTGTTGTACTATTTGGAAACAGTAAGAAGTGCACATTTATAAAATGTTTCTCATAATTGAAGTCTACATGTTGAAATCTCCATGGAATTCACACGGAGTCAAGTAAAAAATGTCTAACTGACGAGCTACCAGAAGAGAAAAAATGAAATAACAAAAAATACTTGATTAACCCAAAAGAAGACAAGAAAGAAGAGGCAGGGGAGGGGGCGGGGGGCCAGATAGGACAAATATAAAACAAAGAATAAGAGAGCAGATTTAAACCCAAATATGAGTAATGACATTAAAAATATAACCACACTGAAATCCCCTAATTAAATGACAGACACTGTCAGACTAGATTTTTGAAAATCCTACATATATACTACTTGCAAAAGACTTTCTTTAAAGAAAGCTACAGAAAAAAATCAAAGTAAATGGATAGGAGGAAAAAGATAATATACAATTTTGCCGAAACTGGTTTAGCTCAGTGGATAGAGTATCTGCCTGGGGACTGAAAAATCCCAGGTTCGATTCCAGTCAAGAGCATGTATCCTGGTTGCAGGCACAGTAGGGGGCGTGCAGAAGGCGGCTGATCAATGTCTCTCTCTCATCGATGTTTCTAACTCTCTATCCTCCTCTCTTCCTCTCTGTAAAAAATCAATAAAATATATATTTTTAAAAAAGATAATATACAATTTAGAATGTTGTGTTAGGTGTTTTGTTTCGTTTTGCTTTTTAAATAGCTCTGGTCAACAATCAATGATTCTCTCTCATCATTGATGTTTCTCTCTTTCCCTCTCCTTTCCCCTTTGAATCAATAATATAAATGTATATATTTAAAAACAAAAAATAATAAAAATGTTTAAAAAAATAAATAGCTTTGGCCAAGTCCCAGTAACTTCCCATGATTGTCCCACTGCTTTGCTATTGCTTCTAAATGTTTATGTCCTGGAAAGGGAAGAGTTGATATAATTTAGATGTTTAAAGAAGAGAGTACATAAAAATGCGTCTCATAGCCAAGATAAAGAGTGACATAGGTGAATGATTAAGTGTGATGAAATATTATTTAGTGCTAAAAACAAATGAGCTATCAAGTCATGAAAAGACATGGAGGAAACTTAGATGTATATTACTAAGTGCAAGAAGCCAATCTGAAAAGGCTACAGACAGTATGATTCCTACTACATGACATTCTGGAAAAGGCAAAACTATGGAGACAGTAAAAAGATTAGTGGTTAATGGGGGTGCGGTAGGGGGAAAGATATAAATAGGCAGAGTATAGAGGATTTGGGGGACAGTAAAAATATACTATATGATATTATAATGATGATATGTGTCATTATACACTTGTCCCATAGAATGCACAATATGTGTCATTATACACTTGTCCCATAGAATGCACAATACCCAGAGCAAACCCTAAGGTAAACGATGGGTTTGGATGATTGTAATGTGTCAATGTAGATTCATCCTTGGTGAGGAGAAAAAAAAAAAGCCATATTGGTAATATTGATAATGGAGGAGTCTATGGATGTGTAGAAAATCTCTGTACCTCCTTCTTAATTTTGATTAAAATCTAAAACTGCTTCAAAAGAAAAAAAAAGATCTAAAAGAGAGAGAGAGAAAGAGAGAGAGAGAGCTCAAAAAACAGTGCACCAAAAAGTAAATTTTACTATATAATTTTTGAGCATAAAACATTTTTAATGAAAAAGTCAGGTTCTGAATATGTTTAATTTAAAAATGGCTAATAGGCTACCATGGTTAACAATGAACCAGCTGTTCTGGACAGAGGTCACTGAAAAGCACACTGGGGCTGATCCTTTGAGTGGAACATAACATTGGTACCTCATGAATAGGAACAAGCATTAACCATTTTTAAGCACACATACACACACGCAGTTGTTTTTACACATTAGGAGTCCATTAGCTCCTGGGGCAAAGTCTCAAATCCCCACCAGCACCACAATACACAAAGAATACAAATCCATCATAAGATCGGAAAAATCAGTCTCAATTATGCCCAGGGCTCTGATTCCTTGTTTGACTCTGACAGATCTCAGAGGTAAACTACAAGCTACAGTTACATAGTATGCAGTTAGTAAGATCTGGCAGCCAGAAATCCATGCTCATTAGCTATTAAATTAGAGTCCAAAATGCTGCAGGACAATGATGGACATTATTAAAATATGGAACAAGAAGCATAATATTGCCTTCTTAGCCTGCATCATAACATGTAGGCTACACTAGCACCAAAAAGAAAGCTGTAAGGTGCTTTGATGCCACTGTTTCATAGAAAATAACAAAAATTAGATATGAGATTTCTGTTTGTATTATAGAGGAAATAGAGCCAGGAAAGAACTAAAAGGTACAAGTTTGGTACTTGGGACTGTTCTGCTTATTCACTGACACAATGGTTTTCTTATGAATCACCCTCCTGGATATCCATTCTCTTGCATGGAGACTTTGGGCCCCCTGTTCCTAGCACCTATGATCATGCCTAGAAATGAAGTAGGTGCTCAATAAACTTCTATGGAACTCAACAGAAGCATCAGTGAAACAAAAACGTTACTAGTGATACTCAATACCCTATCATTATCACTACCCCCCCCACCAAAATAGTACCCCAAAGACTAGGTCCAAATTCTAAGTGATTGTTGAGTGTATACAGAGAAATGGATTTGCAGAAACCAAAAATGAAGCAAGTTTTAGGACGCTTTTGGCAAATCTGACTCAACATCACAAACCTCAGGCAGTCCTAATAAGGAACACTTGACTGTCACATAAATGCTCTCCTTAAATTAAAATGAGGAAGATCCCTCTCTCAATTTAGCTCAGTAAAGCAAGCTCTACCTATCCTTTCTCTTGTGTCCTTCCAGCTGTCATTCAAAAAAATATTTAAAATCACAAAAGTAATAGTCATTATAGCAAATGATTTAAAAAGAAGAAAATCACTTCTAAGCCTACCATCTAGGTTTAAAAACAACATTAACATTTTTTATGCATTTTCATTTTCCTTTTTTTATATATCCCCATGCTTACATTTGCTTTTTCTAATGAGAAATACAAAATGCAGTTCAGTAACCTCCTTTTCCCTTAACAATATATCATGGTCATCTTTCGGCCTTATTCAATATTGCACTTAGCTTTTCCTAACATGGCATCCATCGCATTTTATCTTTCTTGTAGACGTCATCAAGGAGACAATGTGACTTATTCTGAAGAATCTAAATCCTTCTTCAAGTCTGTTGCATGCCCTGCCAGTGCTTTCCTTAAAGCCAAGGAAATATAACACCTCCCTTTGCTTTCCCCAAATCCAGATACTTAAAACCCAGTTTTAGTTGTGAGCCACCCATATTGAGATCATTCCTCAGAAAATCATCAGACACTGCTGTGTGCCTTTGAATGTTTAACAAGACATCTATTAGGAATTAGCTTTTTCCGAAATTCCACACTTCAAAGAAGTTAAAAATATGCCAGTAGTTTTAAAGACCACCTTCAGAGTCAATTAGCAGCTACAAATTTCTATCTAGTCATTTAGATAAAAGATCCACCTGATGACTACTGGTATCAAAAGATAAAAAGCATTTGGAGTTCTTAAATATATAAAATGAAGCCCCTTGATATATAAAATTTAGTGCAGAAAAACAGTGAATTAGAGTTAATTCTCTAGCTCTTTCAAGTAATAAGTTTGGACCACTAGAAAATACCGCAAGCAGAATGGTCTTTTACATTTTAAGTGGGTTTTAGCAAGTCTCAGTAGCAGCATTTTTTCTTACTTTGGGAATATGCTCCAAAACTTTAATTGAAGTCTGTGAGGAATATAAATCAATACCCACATTTGTACTTAATTCATGGCCTTTCAGGGAAGCACATTATGAATAGGAAAGGCTAAGTAAAATGATTCACATCATGGTTATAACTGCCATTTGTAGAATACCTTCAATGCATCAGGCATTTTATGTACTTCATTTCTAGTCTTAATTAAGCCTACAAAAAGTTGGCTTACAAATGAGATACCAGAAACAGAGAAAGGTGAAGTCCCTAACCCTTGGTCACACAGCTACTACGTATCATAGCCAGGATTCAAATGCAGGGTATTGGGCTCCCAAGGGCTCAGACACTCTAAGTAAATCACACTCGTGGGTCCCCTCCAATCTGATGTGGGGACTTGAACAAGTCCAAGGAGGAGGATGAATCAATCGTGTTATTGACTGCTGCCAGCACTTCTGGTGTGCTCAGGGGGGAAGCAGAGCCACATCACAGAAGCGTCCTCTGGAGGGGAGAGAGTCTAGAAAAAAGTTTTCCTTCTTGTTTTCAAGGAGTAGACCAGGCTGCAGAGTCTGACGTTAGAACCTACCCCAACACAATGATTCTTAACTGTACATTCAAATCACTTGGAGAGCTTTGAAAAATACCGATTGCTAGTCCCCCCCCTAGAGATTCTGACTTAACTGGTCTACAGTGGGACCAAAGTACAAGAATTTTTAAAAAGATGTCCAGATGAATCTCATGAACACCCATTGAGAACAAATCCCTAGCCAAGCCAACGTGGCTCAGTGGTTGAGTATTGACCTATGAACCAGAAGGTCATACATAGTTCGAGTCCCGGTAAAGGCACATGGCCAGGTCTGGGGCTCCATTCCCCGTGTGGGGTGTGCAGGAGGCAGCTGATCAAAGATTCTCTCTCATCATTGCTCTTTCTATCTCTCCCTTCCTCTCTGAAATCAATAAAAATATATTTTTTAAAAAGAGAGAGAGAACCAGTGCCCTAGAGGGTGTGTAGGGGTGTGTGTGTGTGTGTGTGTGTGTGTGTGTGTGTGTATGTGTGTGTACATATACCCAAACACCTAGTATCAGGTATTTTTCCTTATTACATATTCCTAGCAAAATGTGAAGCACTGGAACCAAAAGGTTAGTGGAGAAGACAGAAGACCCTGGATACCTGACCTGAGTCGTATCTTCCATGAGTCCACGGATCTTCTCCACCACGTCATTGCGCCGGTACTGGCGGAGGGCGCTGATGAGCTGCGCGAGGCTGGCCTCGGAGCCGCGGATGGTCCAGTGCTGCAGGGCTGCGTAGGCCCGCTCGTGGTCCGCGGTGTACCCGTTGGAGAAAGCGGCCACCTCCCTCTCGCTGGCATTGCACAGGAACTGATAGATGTCCTTCCACTGGCTTCCCACTTGGGCTGCCACCAGCTTCAGGATGTCAATACCTATTCCAGAGATAAAATAAAGAATAATACCGACTTTAATAAAAGCATGTGAGGGAAGGGTTTTATATAAGGCTGCTCTGTTTTAATGAACTAAAAGAAGCATAGCTGGTGTGACTCAGAGCCTGAGGGTGGACCTATGAACCAGCAGATCACAGATGATTCCCGGTCTGAGCATATGCCAAGGTTGCTAGCTCCATCCCAGTTCGGGCCATGCAGGAGCCAGCTAATCGATGTTAATGTTTCTCTTTCATCATTTATGTTTCTGTCTCTCTCTCCTTTCTCTGAAATCAATAAAAATATATATACTTTTTAAAAATACGTAATAATAAAAGAAGCATGCTTATTGCTATATGCCAAAGGAATGCATTGCCTACTATAAGCACTTGACACCCGCAGACCATTCTTGGAATTAGGTAGGTATCCTGCAAATTTCAATTCCTAAATGTAGAACCAGAAGGAGCAATCCTGAAAATACAATAAATCGCCCCCAGAAGATGTCTTGAAAGCCAAACACAAACAAAGTCATCAGAGTGCTTCCTTTGTTATTCCTAAAAACAACCAGAACCAAATAGATTAGAGGCTCCTAGACTAAAAAAGTGGTGACTTCAAAAAATCTAGAAAAAGATAAGCCATAGATGAAAACTGCAGTGTAGTAAAGGATGTTCAGATTCTGGCAAGGACATCCATTATGTCAGCTGACCATGCACCCAACTGTTCCAGCACAAGGATGGCACTCCTTAAGAACTTCTGACTTTTTGTGCTCTAATTGATGCTTAAGAAGCAATGTTCTGATCTATTATTCAGTCTCCTAAGTTGACTTGCAGCTATAATGAAAACAATAGCCAAAATGACACTATAATAACAATAGCAATTATCTTCCAGTCAGTATAAAGACATTAGCTCACTGAACATCTTTATAAAACATTAACATTCCAATTCTACAGGTAAGAAAACAAAAGACACTTAGGAAAATTATGCAATTTGCCCAACATTACAATATTAGGTTGGGCACTGAGCACAATTTACTGGATAATGTTACAAATTGTCATTCTGGTTTCTCAGTCACTTAGAAACTCAGTCAGTGTGGGTCTGCAGTGCCCACATTTGATGAAATACAGGATGAAATACCAAAATCAAATCTCAGAATCTATAAATGCAGGGTAGGATGCTGGCACTAACCCTCTGTGAGATGTAGCTTTCCCTGAGTAGCATGTTCTGGTGTCTTCCTTTTTATGGAACCTTCTCTTTGCAATTGCAAAACAGCTTTGCCCAAACTTATACACAGGCTGTGTATGCAACCTCACAGTAAGGGCTCTCGTAGTTTATCCAACAGGTGGGTGAGTTCTCTGAGTCAATACCATGTTGTGCAATGAGGCTATATTCACACACCATGATATGAGAGTTATTTTGATTAGCAATGCCTTAAAAACAGGTACTACTCAACTTTAGGACAGCATGGATGGACCTGGAAAATATTATGCTAAGTGAAATAAGCCAATCTGAGAAAGACAAATATCACATGATCTCACTTATTTGTGGAATCTAATAAACAAAATGAGTTGACCCACAAAATATAACCCAGAGCATGGAGGCATAGAACAGACAGGCACACCTCGATGTGGGGGTAGGAGGATGAGAAGAGGTAAACCAAAGAGCTCATTTACTTATAGGCATAGCCCATGGACACAAGCAATAAGGTAGTGAAGACCTGGGGGGGATGAGAATGGGGGTGGATAGGACCTAAGAGGAGGAAGGAAAGGGGGGAGGAAAATGGGAGCTATCTGTAATACTATCAAAAATAAAAAATGTATTAAAAACAACATTTGCTACTCGATAAACAAAATGGGATCCCATTCCCAAGTGAAGCCTAGTGAAGAAAAGCAAAGAGGAGAATTAAGGAGCTTCCTGTTAGGTTAATTGGCTTTTTCAATTAACTAGAGGTTAACTAAGAAAAAACTAAAATGTTTTGCTCCAATCAGTTGTTGAGAAGAAATGTTTATAAACTGAGCTATCAATTTTTCCTTAAGAAATAAGCAATACTAATTCCAAAAATTTCTTTGAAAATGGAGGACTTTTTGATTCCCCAATATCAATCCTCCCTCTGCCATGCAATCCTACTGAGGCACATGGTTTAGAAGGCTGCATACACACTCTCAATCAAACTCCTGAAAATAATTTTCGGAAAAAAAAAAAGTTCTTAGCAGAGGCCGCTTTCTTGTCAACTGTAAAAGTAGAATGCCACAAATTGAGACATTACTTCTCACCCTGTTTTCTTTGGCAGTGTAAAATATATTTGAACCAGCAGCTTTTCAGTTTTCACAGCAATGTTTAGCCAGATACAGAGCTTTCAATTTCAAGCACACAGAATCCTCAAAAAATCCCACAGGTACCTGTGAGGAGTAAGGCAGCTCTCTGTGGTTGATGTGGCAGATTGTGCCAAACACCAAAAGGCTTATTAGTCCCAGAATCTTAATTTAGGTCAGTTTGACTAAGGTCCCCAGTGTCTGACATGAAAACATAACTGTTTTCTTGTATGTGGGTCCATTGCTTAAATCTTCATAATGCCAATGACAGTGTGGCTTTGGGCAAACCACTAACTGTCATGTCTACTTCCTCATTTGTACAACAGAGATAGTCATGTAGTCCCTGGGGATGAGCTGACTAGCATTTTCTATAGAGTTGACTTATTTTTGGAATACCCTATCATTATAAATGATCCATACACTACTAGGCACTATAACTTAAGACTAAATGCATTTCTGATGCAAATACACTGCCTTTATAGAGTAATTACAGAGTTGAAAGGTTTAAGTTTAATAACAGTTCCTTCTTCTAAAACCCAGTATTTGTGCCTCTCTTTTTTTTTCCAGCCATAAAATAAAGGAAAAAAGAAAAACACAAAGGATAGATACAATAGGATTTTCCTTCAAATAAAATTTCCTAGAAGCTAAATGTAAGGCCTACGAATTAGGTTTCATCTTATTCTTTTACTATGAAAACATGGAATCAACGCATGTGAACTGGCCTGGGTCAGCAAATCTACACCAATGCCCACTCCCATTGTGGAAATTGGTAAATCTAATAACAAACAAGAAATACACTTGCTAGACCCAGAGAAAATCCTATATAATAAAGAGCTAATATGCAAATTATTAATATGCCATCACACCCTCATGCCATAATGGCTCAGACACTCAACACTGGGGAGAGAGAAATGGGGACCAGCCAGGCTGTGGCCTGGGAGAGGAACATGCTATGTGCCCCATGGTCCCAGGTGCCAGCAGCTGTGCCTGTGCCTGCGGCCCGGGAGAAGGACAAGCCACATGCCCCATGGTCCCCGGCGCCTATGGCTGCAGCCCAGCCAAAGCCACCCACCCACAATCCCCTTGGGTCACATGTAGTTTACTACTGGAAATGGCTAAAAGGCACTTCCCCCAAACCTGAATAGGATAATAGTTTGTTGCCAGACAGCTCAGGGCATTTTATTGCCTCCTGTTGGTCAAACAACTGAATAGCTATAGGCTATTCCCCAAACTGATAATGCTTCTGTACCCTTTGATACCTTACCCTTTGAAATCTTACCCTTTGAAGTGTACATTTCCACCTTGCCTTTGGATAAGTTGTGTTTAATAAAAGCATGGGGTCCTGAGATAAGGAGAGTCTTCTAGCTCCTCCAGCTGAAGCTCCTCTGACCCCCCAATGCCTCTCAAAAATATTTTTCATCTTTGGACTCCTTTTTAATCATCTATGCATAGCCCCTTTCTCCAGAATGCTGAACCCTTTGTAAGGCTGGGAAAAGAACCCTGGCATTATGGTACCCTAACAAGGGACACCAACAAGTAGGAAATGCAGTGTTATTTAGGAGCATTATTATTCACTTGGATTATGTTCTAGGCCAGTGGTCGGCAAACTTATTAGTCAACAGAGCCAAATATCAACAGTACAATGATTGATATTTCTTCCGAGAGCCAAATTTTTTAAACTTAAACTTCTTCTAATGCTACTTCTTCAAAATAGACTCGCCCAGGCCGTGGTATTTGGTGGAAGAGCCACACTCAAGGGGCCAAAGAGCCACATGTGGCTTGCGAGCCACAGTTTTCTGACCACTGTTCTAAGGCACGGCCATTAGTCAACCTGTGAAGGCACTCAGGGCTGGCCATGGTACATGTGCTGCTTCTTGGCCTGTTATTGCTGATCAAGCAGATTCTTGGAACATTATCTCTGGGGCTAGCAAGTATATTTCTTCTCTATAAAGCTATGGTAACCTAAAAGAAGTCAGTAAACTTTTTCTGCAGAAGTGGAGGGAACCAGGTTTGCTAAAGTAATTGTGGTGATAGAAATGTATTAGCCTTAGAAACTACTGAGGTGGTTCATGCTATCCTAGTACAGTGTAAAAAAAAAAAAATTTTTTTTTCCTGTAAAGGGCAACAGTAAATATTTTAGACTTTGTGAACTATATGATCTCTGTCTCAATTCAACTCAGTTGCTGACATGAAAATAGCCCTAGGCAATACAAATGAGTGTGGCTGTGCTCTAATTAAAACTTTATTTACAAAAACTAGTAGTGGACGGATATGGCAGATGCTATAGTTCACCAACCCCTGAAACTATCAAATGGCATAACGACTTAGAAAATATTTTGTTAGAAGAAATCATGCATGCACACACACCCACAATGAAAGTTTCCACCCCAATTACTAACCTCAATGTGAAATGATAGTAAATGAAATAGAGACCAACTTTCTGCTTGATCATCTGTCCCATTAGAGTTCTAAGAGTTTTTTTCTAGACAGGAGACAGTCACTGTGTTGAATTGACCTGATTTGTTTAGCTAAATGTGATTTCAAAGTCTCTTTTTTCTTAGGTTGAAAAGCAGTAAAACCTTCAACCCACTTAAGTGTTATGAGACAGAGGAATGGAACTTAACTTTGCTATTTCTATGATGTGGGGGTCCTGGAACACTGGGAATTGCTGAAGTTTCTAAAGTTATAAAAAGAGTCAAGGCCTATAAATCAGTCTGTACTTTGCCAGGAGTGATAGGCTTGCTCAGGTGACCCTGGCCATGGGTAACTGCCTTGTGAATTGTAAGACAAATAGAGAAAAGATCATGAACTTTGCCATCACAAGATATGGTTTCAAACTCCATGACCTTGGGCAAATGACAACCTCTAAGATTTTAGTGTCCACAACAGTAAAATGAAAATAACACCTCTTATCTCATAGGGTGGGTGAGGATATTTATAGAATCCAGTATAAAAACCATCAAGCACAGCACCTCACTGCACATTGGTTCTCCTTTCCTTATCCCCTCCACTTCTACATGGGCAAGTCTCACTGGGCAATGTACCTAAAAGGTGGGAGGACTTCTGCACAGACAAAGGTTTTAGTACCAAGATCATAGGCGCTAAACAATGAAGCTAAGCACCAGAATTCTGGCTTCCTGGGCTTTTCAAAACCTCATGAGCCTGCATGAAAATGGGCACCACTGCAAAGAAGGGGCATCATCCACAAAAAGGCACATGTGAAAGCAAAAATGCTGCCGCTGTCCCTGCCACATGCAGGGCATCGCCACAGTACACGCTGCTGACACTGCCCAGACCCACCATGAGAAAGGCATGAGGTAATCCACTAGGTAATTATGGAAGAGATGGCATTTTCCAGTGCCTTACAAAACCCTGAATTAGATCTATCTGGGTGACAACCCTAATGTAAGGCTCTTTTCTTTTTAAGCTCAATGTGAGCCACATTATGCAAAAAAGGGTTCCTCCTCTTTTTTATAGAAACCTAAATTGACCTTTATAATCAGAGAAGGTATTAAAGCTCTTTCCCGGAGACAAATATCTGCAATGAGTGACATTATTAAGAGCCCATATTAAAGCCTTCCCTGGACAAGGTATGAAGCACAGTGCTGACAGAGCCAGAGGGAACAAAGCCCATCTAACCGACAATGCAGCATTCCAGTCTTCAGGCTGTGTGACCTGGCTCTTCACAGAAAGGGTGCATGAAGAAAGTGAGTATGTTTATAAGCTTTTTCATAGTACCAAATGCTCATCCATTTAAGAGATGAAAGCATTCCCACTACATCACCCAACTTATTAAATGTAATGTCAATTCTCATTATTCTTCTAGAAAGAAGGAGAGGGACAAATAATGAGAAAATTCCCATGGAGGTAATTAATGAACAAACTCCAAGTACAAATGATACCACAGTTCTCCCTGTGCTGGTTTATCTCTCTCTCTCTCTCTCTCTCTCTCTCTCTCTCTCTCTCTCACACACACACACACACACACACACACACACACACACACACACGTGTGTGTGTCAGGAAACATGATCTCAAGACTACTTCCCTTTTATTATCACTCTGATCCCCACCTCCCACAGACATGTTGTTCATTGGTATGCCCTGTGACCTCAGACTTATCATTTTCAGATACAAGGGCAAAGATGGACACAATATATGTACAGAACAACATAGGTCATGTTTGGAAATGTGCATAAAAGCCTGGCTTGGCATCCTTAGAATTCATAATCTTTTTCTGTACAATGGTAATTTTCTGATCACTTTTTGCCCCACATCTCCTTTGATTAGCTATCCCAAGACCTCCTTTGATTAGTTATCCCCAGAGCCTAGCACATGATAGAAGTACAATGAACATCTTTGAATGAATGAATGAATGAGATCCTTTTTTGTCACCCCTCGCCTCTTCCCTTAAAGTCCCACCATTTACCATATCATTAGCCTCTGAAGGAAGCCATTAAGTACCTGAGCAGCCACATACCATCACACCTTTGCTGTGTGGCTCTGCCAGGTCTCTAGTCTCTAGAATAATGACAAGAAAGGCCCACAGAGTGGTCACCAATTGGTGGAACCTGAGCTTCCTGGTACAGGAATCCAGTTCTTGTGCAACATCCTCTCTCTCTTCCCATTGAGGGTGGACCACTGCGTCCATGACAGGAGCAGAGCTCAGTAGGAGCAAAGTTCTGAGTTCTCTCACTGCACGGAAATCCCCCTGTAGAGAAGAGCCACCCAGGCCATTGTCTTTGTTACTCATAACAAAGTAAGTGCTCCTACAAGCAACAGTCTCACATATAGATGTGTTGTTGTAGTAACCAGCATATCATAGGATGATTCAAAAATGGTAGAGCAACAGGGATCACTCCTGACGCACCATACTATGTACTGGTTTGCCCCAACTTAAAAAAAACACTGCTTTCCTAGTTGAGGTACAAAAGTTGAAGAGAATGTTTAGATTTAATGTTAAACCCAAAAGGTGCTTTCTGAAGCAAAATTAATCTCTATTTTGTTGAAGGTTTAATGGACAATCACTATAAGCTCTGATGAATCTCAGGAGATACTAAAAACTATTGTGCAGAGGTCTCATGAGGTTAATGGACAGAATGTTTACCAAAGGCAAACTATCAAAAAACAGCAGACAATTTTCCAGATGGAAGAAACAAGTATCACTGAGGCTGTGAAAAAAAAAATGAATAATACCTTATTTCATTCTACGGGGAAAACAAAATACACAAAACTCATCTTAGTGTTTCAAGCTGTTCATTCAATAAAAATATAGTGAGTTCTTGTTTTGCACCAAACACACTGGGGATATGGCAGTGAACAAAGCACAACAAAGCCCTTTCCTTATGAAGCCTGCATTCTACTGGAGAAAGCAGGAAGAATCAAAATAAGTACTAAGATATTTAGTGTGTTAGATAGTGACTAGTTCTAAGAAGAAAAATTGAGAAGGGAAAGGGGGTAGGGAGGGCATGGCTCGATTTTAGATACAGGGTCTTCTACCCATATCTAAGAGAAAGATGCACTGACATTGGACATTCCAATGAAAAGCTAAAAAAAGGTAAGGGAGGAAACCATGCTGATATCTGGGAGAAGAGATAGCCAGAAAGTAGGAGCAGCAGGTGCAAAGGATGGAAGGATGTTGGCATGAACAGGAGAAGTAGGTTGGAAGCAGTGAGCCAGGAGGAAAAAAGTGCGAATCAGGCTGAGAGAGTAGAAGTATAGATTGCATTGGGCTATCAAGGCTGCAACTCTGGATGCAATAAAAGTCACTGGAGATTTTGAATAAGAGAATGGCATTTGAGCAGATCATTCTGGCTGTTGTGTCAAAAATAAACGAAAGGGGCACAGGTGGAAGTGGGGCAACCAGTCAGAGGCCACCACTATGATTCAGGAGGGAGGTGACAGAGGCTTGCGCCAGAGTGGTGGGAATGGACATGATAGAAGATGGTCAACATCTGTATATATTTTGAAGGTAGAGCTGACTGGACTTGCTAATGGATCCAATAAGGGGTGAGAAAGAGGAAAGGAGTAAGGATAACTCTAAAGTTTTGGCCTGAGCAACCTGAAGGTTGGAGAAGCCACTTTGTGCATTGGGAAACTGATGTGGAAAATGGTTTGGGATTCAGTTATATACATCTTAAGAGTGAGGTGCCTGTCATCATAATTAAAATGCAAAATGTTAAAGACAAACAGCAAATCTTAAAAAGAGCAAAAGAAAAGCAGTTAGCTACCTACAAGAGACTGTCTACTGATTTCTCAAAAGAAACTTTTCAGGACCAGAAGGGAGGGACAAGAAATATTCAAAGTGTTGAAAAGCAAGGACCTACAACCAAGATTACTTTATCCTGCAAAGCTATCATTTAGAATTGATGGACAGATAAAGAACTTCCCACACAAGAAAAAACTAGAGACATTCATCACCACCAAACTATTATTATATGAAACTAGAGGCCCAGTGCACAAAAGCACACAAAACCCCAGACCTGCCACACCGCAAGACCAAGACTTGCTGTACCAAGAGACCCATCAATGTACTTCCTATTGACCAGTCGTTTGGTCATTACAGCATTAGGGCCACTGGCCTTTTGTAAAATAGATGTTAATGAATGGGTCTTCTTTAAGAAGAAGATAAAAAATATGAACAATAAAATGGCAATAAATACATATCTATCAACAATTGATTCTACAAACAAAATGAACTAGCAGAAGAGAAACAGACATATAAACAGAGAAAACATTTTGTTGGTTGCCAGAGATGAAGGAGATTGGGGGGATGGGTGAAAAAGGTGAAGGGGTTAAGAAGTACAAATTAGTTGTTATGGAATAGTCATGGAGATGCAAAGTGCAGCATAGGAAATACACTTGAGAATATTCTAATAACTAGAAGTGGCACTGGATGGGTGCAAGACTTATTGGAGTGAGCATTTACTAAGTTATGTAGTGTCTGGTCACTGGGGTGTACACCTGAAACTAATATAATGATGTATATCAACTGTAATTGAAAATAAAAAATTATTTAAAAAATAAAAAGTGAGGTGCCTGTTAGACATCTGGGTCTGTCAGGCAGGCAAAAAGGAGGATGTTTGCATGTTGAGTTCTGGTACAAGAGCCAGGCTGGGTATATGTATGCATTTGGGAATGACCAGCAGATAGAGGGTCTTTTAAAGTCATGGGTCATCAAGGGAGGAAGAGTGTAAATAGAAAAGAGTTGCACGTCCTGAGCCCTGGGGCTCTCCATCCACTACTTAGATGTTGGATTAAAGAAGAACCAGCCAAGGAGATGAAGAAGGAATACAACAGCCAGAGAGTTGAAAGAACCAGGGGGATGCAGTGTCCTGCAGTCAAGGGAAGAAAGGGTTTAGGAAGAAGGGGATGGAGGTGCCCAATGCTTTCAATGGGCCTGGAAGAGGAAACCTGGGATCTGAACAATACAGTTAAAATCCTGTTGCCACACTCTATGGGAAAAAGGCAAGGTTGTGGCTAAAATAGATCTTTCACTGATTCTAAGACATCTCAAGGCATATTTTAAGGAACGTCTTTCTACAGCTTAGTGGCAGTGGGGTTTTTTTCCTTAGTGGCATGTAAATAATGGTATGTCTCACAATCAATGACATCTTAGATTTGATGAAACACAGTCATTTTTTAAATTTATAAACTTAAACCCATTTATTTTTTTAAAAAACTCAACATAATCAACACACCTAATATGTGGAATTCTGCACACACACTGCAAAGAATGATCAATAGATGTCTAGCAATTCCTCATCCTCTGCAAAATCTGCTTACACAATGCCTGATCAGGTTGATTCGAGGACACTAAATTTTAAGGATTTTTTTTTTTACTATTTGTAACTTAGACTTGCGTGGGGGAAATGCTGACTTATTTTTTCAATAAACGGAATAGCTTAAATTCAAAGCCTGCTCAATAAATTATAAAACATACATTTTAAAAATAAATATCTTCATTCTAAAGCCTAGAGGAAGAAGTCATCAGTTGGGGGACCTGGGAAGGACAGCAGCCTCAACTCCCCAGGCCAGGGCAAAGGCCACATTGTCTTTAGATGATACTTTTAAGCTACAGTAAAAAAGCTTTTCCCCTGCAACAGTTCTGTGTGCTTTAGAATCCTCAAACATCCGGAGAGGTTTAAACAGAAAGGTGCTGTCTTCTGGAAGCCGCACCACTGGATGCAAAGGTGGCAGAGGCGGGTAGTGGGGGGTGTGGGTAAAAACTGCCCGCCTATTCCTTCCGCTGTAAAGCAACCGTGGCTGGGACAGCCCTGGGGGTGCAGTGGTAGGACACAGCAGCCTCTTAAAAGGAATAATCTGCTGCCTTCAGCCTGGCTTTCTGGTGTTTACACTTCAAGTCTACTTCCCCTAGGAAACTTGGGCTGAGACAGGCTGACTGTCTGAAATTTTTAGTCAAGGAGGCTTCTGGCGAAGGCAGGACACCTTCTTTGGTTGCAGTTGCTGCTCTGTGCCTGGTGCTGAGAAAACCCAAGTTCAACAGATGTGAGTTCAGATGAGCAGGGCTCCAGTACTCTGAAACAGCCCTTTTTTTCTTTTATTTCTTTCTTCCTTTCTTTCTTTCTTTCTTTCTTTTTTTTTTTTTTTTTTAAATAGCCATCAGGGCCTTTAGCCATTGGATATCTGGATTTAGAATTTTTCCTTTTCAAGCAATCCCAGAAAAAAAGGTAGGAAATCAGAGCGACCTCTACTGAGGAAACTTCTTATTGATGATTATTTTGTAGTTGCTTCATTTCACAACAAGCTAGGGTTTGTTACGAAGGAAAATAAATTTTTCTTGACTGAGTATGGTAAAAAAAAAAAAAAAAAAAATCAACCACAGAAACCTGGAAATTTCTAACCTGGAAAAATGAAAATTCAGAGTTTTACAAATCAAGATTCTAAGAATCAAAGCTAAACTAGAGTCCAAGTTTAAAACCTATACTGCCACTTTCTAGCTGTGTGACCTTGTGCCTCAGTTTCCCCATCTATGAAACAGCAATGATAGTGGTCTACCTCATAGGTTAAGAAAATGACATTAATCTTTATAAAATTTTGAGTACAAGATATAGCACTTGCAAAGCATGGTATAAGTCTTTGTTAGAGAAAAGTAAACAATGAAAATTTCATGGTAACAGAAATCTTTCTTCTGTTAGAAAAATATATTAGTAGTCACAGTTTATGTCATCTTTGCATCCCCAGATCATCTTGTGATCTATGTCAGCAGTAGCAAACACTCCATAACTTTACTTCAGAATTTACTTGTTGTCGAATTCCTAACACACTTCATTTGTTTTTCATTTCTGAATACTGAATATGGGAGTTTTAACCCATTTACTAGAAATATTTTTTTAAGTCATTCCTGAAACCTGGTTGAAAAGCATGTTGATATTGTTCAAATATATCTAGGGCACAACTTCCAGAAACCCAACATATGTCACCTAACCTACCACAGCAACCTCAAGGTTTTTGGGGTTTTCACACAAAATTTTTTTTGTATATTTAAACAAAAAAATAATCACACTCCATTCCTACAATTAGACTGCATCTTACTACTTATTCTGGAAAAAGGACAATGTTGTCAGAGTTGTGAATATGGAAGATGCATTTGCGTCACAACCCTCATAAAGACCAATTCTCCCCACACTTGACCAATCTTTGAAGAGGAGACACAATTCAGGAGGAAAGGAAGCATTTTTCCTGAGCCTGTTGAGGGTATTCATAAAAACGGAACAAAGAATGAGATTGTTACTAAGCAAAACCTACAGACAACAGATCAGAAGGAAATATGTCGCTGTTTGTTTGCTAGGTAAGGTGAGGTGATATCCTATTTTGCTTTGAGCAGGGAGTTGTGGATAGGGGACAGGAGGGAAGAAATAAAATATATAATACCAGAAACTCAAGGTCTATAACAGAACTTGGTTCAAGGACAGTGTCTGAACCTTTTAGATAAGTACTCTCAGCAAATAAGAGCCTGGTTCTTCATCAGCATTGTTTCCCCTAAGAGCAGTCTTTACATATAGATTAGGGCATCAAAGTTATGCAAATCAGAGGTTCAACCACCACGCCAGCTGGTCTGTACATAAACTTTGTCTTTGGGTTTCAAGCTTGAGAAAAATGGAAAGAATTGGGTTGTGGGTTGTTTTCAACTTCACATTTCCATTTTTGCCTCACTTAGGACAGGCTTTTAGAATAGAGGGAGATGTTAAACATACTTGAATCCAAGACCTTCATCGTACAGCTGAGCAAACCAGGCCCACAAGGTCCTTCCCTTTACACAGCTTCCATCTCCCAGCCAACACTGCCCCACTCCACTCGCCCCATTCCACTAACAGCTACTCCTCACCCTACAGGACCAGGCCAGGTGAACCTCGTTCCTTCTTTTCACCCGCTAGAATGTTGACAATCAGACTACATGTGCCACACTGTCATTTTCCAGTTCCTTTTTACTGGTCATAGGCCTTTAAGGCATTTTATGGTCAAAATTCTAGTTGCATATATTTTCTCTGTAGCCATTTCTCCTGGTCCATATGGCTCATTAAATTGATTCTTAATGGTTTTCTACTTGGTTAAAAATTAGATATAGATGTCCCTCTACCCTGACCTCAGCTCATCATGAAATTTTCAGTATAGCTTAATTCTCTGACCTTCCTGTGGAGAGAAAGAAAAGGAAGCTGAGCTTTATCAATGTTATCTATAATTTCAGTCAATGTTTACGAGCAACCCCATGAGACAGACAAGAGTTATGTCCACACTGAAGATGACAAAACTGAGGAGAGGTTCAGTAGCTTAGCTGTGTTACAGAGCAAGGGCTGATATTCAAAACTCACGCCAACCTGACTTATCAGCCCTCATCTTTCACTGCAGTGTGCTGCCTCCAGGCCCTTAGTAAAGTATTATTAACCCTGTCTTTCTGAGTCTTGGTTGCTTTTTTGAATATGTCTCCCCACCAACCTCCATTCTTCAAGTCAATGGCTTGAAAACAGTCCAGCCTTGAATAGGGTAAGTGGGTAAGTCACAGGTGCTCTAGTCCAGTGCTATCCAACAAGACTTTTGATGATGAACTGGCCTGTACCTATCCTGTCCAATATGGTAACTATTAGCAACATGTAGCTATTGAACACTGAAGCTGTGGCTCATTCAACCAAGAAACTTGGATTTTTAAGTTTAGTTCATTTTAGTTTTAAATTTAATAGCTCATGGGATAGCCATATAAGCTAGCACAGTTTGAGATGGGATAGCCATATAAGCTAGTACAGTTTGAGACCACTCCTCCTTGAGCCCTGTGCTATTAGCCTAGCATAGAGAACAAACAATAAGACCCATTGTCTTCTAAGAGCTCCTAAGCAATTCGGGGAGATAAACCACATGCACACGTTAAATGGTATAAGACAGAACAAGCTGAAGGAATTAAGAAATATAATCTTAGGATATAGTTCTATAGAAGGACACCTTTGCCCTTCTGCTACTGCAGGTACAGAGCATCTGCTGGAGAAAGTGCACCAGCTGCTTTCACAACCCCTCTTGCAGTTTATTTAAAGGAGATGCTATCTTTATATATCATGTACTTGGAGTAACTACACCAGAAGGGATTACCGTCCCAGTCAAATGATTACTGTCCCCCTAAGGTTCAGGACTAAGAATGTGCTAATTAGGAACTAAGCCACTTAAAACTAAATAAATCCAATTTCTTTGTCTCACCCCATTTTTCTCCATAACCGGAAGTCTGAAAGAAAAAGGAAATACTATCAAGCAGCAATATCGTCCATTTTTTGCTTCCTCTATCACCTAGCAGAACTTCTCCACAAGTAATTTCAGGGCAATTTCCACTCCTCACCTGCTTTTCAATCTTCTCTTCAGACTCCTTAGAGCAACAGATTGCTTGGGACCCAAGGTCATAATTTTTTCAAATAGTCATAAGGGTGAACAAAGGAGAAAGAGGGAAGAGAGAGAGGTGGGGAAGGAAGGGAGGAGAAGAGGAAGAAAGAAAGGGAAGGCCACTAGAAAGAACCCGTATTAGAAATAGCAATAAGAGAACAGCAGTTGGTTCTGTTCTCGGCCATCCCTGTTCCCAACTGGGACTGGACCACAACTCTGTGTCTTGGATAATTATAAGGAAGTAACTGTTTTGAGCTCACTTGAGACTTTCTCAGTGCAATGTATGGCCAGCTGTGTGTGGACTAAGTTTCACCATCTTTACTTTTGTGCTTTATGTGACAAACAGATCAGATAAAATGTACTACAGTGGTAACTCGAGATACGAGTGCCCTAACATAAGAGATTTTTGAGATACGAGCCACCGAGCGAGCGATTTTTTGCTTTGAAATACAAGCAACATTTGAGATAGGAGTAATCGCGCGGATCGGTCGGCTGCACACAACCCACCAGTTTACCGCAACTCGAGCCTCTCATAGTTTCCCACGCCTCAAGGTTACGGAACGAATTAAACTCGTATCTCGAGGTACCACTATATTTTCCATGTAACCTCCCAATTAATGTCAACCCGCATTAATCTTAATTTTAAATAAAGTTGAACATGTTGGATCCCACCTACCCACTTAATATAATGTTGAAATTATGCTACAAAAGGAAGTAAAGTATTATTTAACAACAAAAGCATAACTAATTGAGCGGTAACATAGATTTACAACCTAATGACATCTGAATCTAGTAAAAAAAACTCTTAAATAAAAGATTTGTTTATAAAAATTCTGGGCGCTCTCTCTCCAGGATCATACCCATGTTTTTCTCTCCTCTCAGGCATGCATCTCCTAAACTCTAAGACCCAATGAGACCTGCAACCCGGGAACAATGGGCAGCAGCAGCTCGTCCGAAAGCCTATCTCCAAGTCTCCTTTTCTCTGACTTTGCAGTGAGCTAAAACAGCCCCACCATGGCTCATTTCTTTCCTAAAACATCGGTTGAGAGCCAAAGCAGACCACCTAGGCTCTCCTCTCCTGTTGTTTCTTCTATTGTAAGCCCTGTCTTGTTTCACTGTATCTAGTTTTAATAAATGTATTCTCAAAACTGAAAAAAAAAATTTCTGAAGGGAATTCTGATGCCTGTTGCTGAAACAGACACATTGCAAGAAACCACAGTCCAACCCCAATTTACTAGCCATTAAATTGCTCTGACTTCATGAAGGAAAGAAGCACACAAAATACCATAGCACCTTCAGTCTCCCATCCTCCTAGCCACATAAGGTGTCTCCAACACCTGGACTCCATGAAAGCAGGATTGTAATTTTATGGAGTTCAACTTTAAAAACCATACATCCTTGGTAAGCAGAGAGGGGTGAGTAGAGTCAAATAAAGAGGTTCTTTTTTTTTTTTAATCCTCAGCCAAGGATATTTTTTCATTGATTTTAGAAAGAGTGGAAAGGACAGAGAGAAGAGAGAGAAAAAAAGATCGATGTGAAAGAGACACATCGATTGGTTGCCTCCTGCATGCTCCCCGACCAGAGCTGGGATTGAGCTTGAAATCAAGGTACATGCCCTTGACCAGAATTAAAACTGGAACCCTTCAGTCCACAGGCCGATGCACCGAGCCAAACCGGTTAGGTTCTTGTAGGAAGACGGGAACCAATGGCTTAGCTTCAGAGTGCTGAGGCATGGCATGGTCTGCTTAAGGAGGGCAGGTGTAAGTGAGGTCTTACCTGACCTCATATGGAGAGCACCCTGGGCTAGGCAATTTTACCCTCATCCTCATGAACAATTCAGTATTAATGGACAAGGACCAGAAAAAGATCTTACACAAGATTATCTGCTGCCCAGAACTCACTACGATCAGAACAAGAAGATATTGTTTATAGAGGCTTTTCTGAGCACCTGGAATCATTTTTATTAAACAGAACCTCTCTTTGTAATGGGGTTTTACTTAGTTGAAACTCTGAACAGAAATTTGGGGAAAATAGACTTCATTTAGAAAAACATCCTAAATATGAACATCCCAAAGGAAAAACCAGAAGGTGGGGGGTGGGGTGGGGAGTTAAACTCTTGGAAAAGATAGTTAACTTGAATGAGGCCACAGTAATCCCCCCTTCTCCTTGGAGGATACATTCCAAGATCCCCAGTGGATCCTGAAACTACAGATAGCACCAAACCCTAATCCATAAATTCAACTACCAAACAAATGGATTCATTCAACAGGACATTCTCTACTAATTAGATATATCAGAACAAGTATCTGATCACTTAAAGAGCAATTTAATGAAATACTTGGTCCTGGACCAGATTCTATACCAGAAAAGAAAAAATGTATGCTGTCTATGAAGGCCCTTACTGGACTGACTGGGAATATTAGAATATGGATGGTAAATTACAATATTATATTCAGATTAAATTTATTTGAAGTTGAAAACTATACTATTTTTTTAAAGAGAATATCCTTATTGTTTGGAAATACACATTGAAGTTTGTAGGCAAACTTCTGGATGTACATATGTGTGCATATACACAAAATATTGTATATTACATAATAAATATAATAAACTATTGTGTATTATGCATATTTTATAACTTATAAAATCTACTTTTAATATAAAAAGAACACATAATGCAAAAGGGCAAAATATTAACAATAGGGCGACCTGGGCATAGGTATACAGGTATTCTTTGTACTACTCTTGAAATTTTTCCATAAATTTGAAATTTTGTCCAAATAAAAAGATTTATATTAAAAAGGAGAGGGGGATTGAAGCTTTCCTTCCCCAACTGAGTTGCCAGCAAGGGGTAGCCTCCCTCAAGTCAGAGCAGGTTCATGCCCCAGGAGAGGAGTCGTTTCTGTCTGATTTTCCCTTGATTTGCTCATTCACACAAATTAGCAAAGGAAAGCAAAATAAGTTACTGTTGCTGTTTTTTTCACTTTCTCTAATTTCTGATTATAAAAGTAGCATGTGCTTATTTTAGAAAATTTGGGGAAAGGAAAACTAACAAAGAAGAAAAAAAAAGATCCACACATTAATTTCACCAAACTTAAAGAACATCACTGTCATTTTGGCCTATTTTCTTTCAGTCTCTCTTTTATAGTTTTAAGGGAACTGGGATTATATTATATGAATTGTGTAGTCGGGATTGTTTTTTCTTTTCTTCAACCTACTGTAAAACATCTTCCTATGTCATCAAAAAATTCATAAAACCTTTAATGTCAATACATTTCATATTACAGATAGGCCATCATATACTTAAGTCACTTTCTTAAAACTGTCCCTTTCTTTCCAATTTCAACTTATTATACATAATGCTTAGTTAAAAGTTTATAAAAGTTTAAAATCTTTTTGCTTAATTTTTTTTTTTTTTTTTTAGTATTTCTGGTTAAAATAGATCAATGAAAATGGAATTGCTGGAACAAAAGGTATAAACAGAGTTGTAAGATTCAATACAAAAGACCAAACCACTTTTTTTAGAAAATTAGGCTAACTTTAAGGGGCAAGAAGGCACTTGACTAGAATTATCAAAATTATAGGTTGAAATCTCATTTTAGGATATATAGAAAGGGAAATTACTGCCACAGTCTGAAAACTGCCATCTCACCTCAAACAGCTCCTGGGATAACTTCCATAAGCTATTTCTGGCCTTCAAAAAGGAAAAACAAATATTCCAGCCTGTGTCAACACACATTTCTACTACTATGTAGAAGATGGGAGGCCCAGCCTCAAATGATCACCAACATATTAAGCTTTGAGTGTCTATAATCTAAAAGCCCTTCCTCTCCTGGTAGAAATGGGATCCTAAAAATATGAGGAGAAGAAAAGTACATGGGCAAAAAGTATAGGGATCTAGAAGCAAGGTTCTAAAAGGCAAACTTAACACAAGCTCTTATTCCTTTTCTTAGCAGCCCAGTAGTGAGGGCTCCACTAGTCCAGAGACGTGGAGTCAGTCCCATCTGTCCTGAACAAACAACCAGCCTGGGTCAAGGATGCTGCCAAACCTCTCTGAACTCAATCTCTTCCCATGTTCAATGACAAGGCTGAACAAAATCCCTTAAGCATCCCTTTCACATCTTTCATTTTGCAACGTGCCCCTTTAAATGTGCCAGAGGAGAAAAGGGCAGAGTGGTTATTCTCTCTGAACACAGTGCATCAAATGCTGACCACCTCATTTCTCATAACACATCTAAATCAAATAGCACGAGGTATACAAAAGGCATTACAGAAGCGTTGCATTCCCCACTCCTCCAGACAACGGGGACTAGGGAAAGAGAGGCAAGGAGAAGAAAAGGCAGCTCACCGTGGCCATTGCAGTAATAGATCCACTTCTCCCGGGTCTGAGCTGGGGCAATAGATTTCTTCAGCCCCGCCTTTTCCACAATGGCGCTGGGATCCTGCCGGGGCCCCTTTTTTAGAGTCCTTGAACTTTTCCGGATGCTGCACACCACTATCACCACAAGCACCAGCAGCAGGAAAAGCACTATCATCCAGGGCAGATGCTCATTGATGTCAAAATGCTTGTGCGGGTTCTGTCTCGGATGACCCCTCTTGATGCCTTTGATGGGCGTGCTGGACTTCTCGCCCCCCATGGCCTCCATGGGTGGCAGCAGCTTCAGGATGTGTCTGTGGTGGGAGCCTTGCTGGTGGTCCACTACCTGGAGGTTTGGGAGGGTCTTGTTCACACCTTCCTCCCACCTTGTGTTGTTGGGGACTGTCTCTTCGTGGATGCCACTCAGTTCCTTTGGTCTAACAGAGGCAGAGGAGTTGAATTCTGTTGAGTTCATGCCTAGGAAAAAAAAGAGTAAAAAGGGGGATGAGTTTTTCTGTATTTGGGGATCTATATATTCCGTCCTCTTCCTGCGTATCTCCAAATCAGGCAGATAATTAAAGAAGAGATTACCTTTGGAGTTTAAGGATAAATTATATTGCACATTTTCATAAAGATCTTAAAAGCACCTTTACATGGAAGGTAAAAACAAAGCGTAACAGCTAAACTCATTTACTTCCTCGTGCCATAACCAAGGACATTCTCAGGGATCCAACATTTGACTTTCACAACAGCTACTCCTGTGCTTCACACCCTGAGCAGACACATATATATATTCAGAGCGTTAGTCGACTCTCAACTGTTCTGACTATTCAGAGAACTATTTCAAATTTAATTCCTTTGTCCTTTAATTCCTTTGTACCTCCTCTCCCAACTTTTGACTATGTCACAATGCAATGGTAAATTTGAGAATATGACTAAGGTAAGAAAAGAGCTCAAACTCAAATCCAATTTTGATGAGTGAAAGGAAGTTTTGGTGAGACAAGTCAGTAAATAAAATAAGGCAGGACATCCTTAGTACCTTCTATGAATAGATTTCTCAATCACTGGCCATGGGCATGGCTAGTTAGTGGATTTCTTTCAGAGAAGCTTCCACAAGTTGTCTCCATTAATGAGTTGTGAGAGCCAGAGATTTTGAGTCCTAAGAAATAGGACCTGTCCTGTATCAGACCCTGAGAAAACCTGGTCAGGTCATGTGAGTCCATTTCTTCCTTTCAAAATGGCTGCTATAAGGCCCTCCTCAGAGGGTTATCATCAAGGTCAAGTACAATCGCACCTGAATGGACGCTAGAAAGCACATGTCAAGTGGGCTATCATCTCAATGAAAATTAAATTCAATCAAAAAGGATTTGAGAATAAAGACTAAATTTTATAGTCTGCTAAGATTCTAAAGGAATTCTGAGAAAAACAGTGATACCCAATAAAGAACATCGTTAGAATCATTTGGGAAACATACATACACACACACATTATTTTCCAGATGTGAATGCTGCCTAGTTACCTTCAGTGTGATACACATTTGCTTGTTTCCTGAAGCTTCTAATTTATCTTCCCCTCCTTTGCCCCACCTTTGAGCCAATCATATCCATTCCTCCCCTCCACCTGTCATGGTATTTTCTTCCCTTCTCCCTCCTTCTTACCTCTGGCTGTATCGACCCAGGATTGACTCCATGTTGGAAAACTTTTGATCAGAGAGAGACCTTAAATATCTAAATTATTCATTTACTAGTACTTGACGAGTTTGAAACCAAGACCAAAAGAAGTTCATTGACATACATAAGGCCACACACTGTCCTTGTTTTACTAGGTTCTTATTTGCTAGCTTGATGTGACCTAGTTTTTAGATATCTGATCCCCCTAAGTGTAATCTTCTGAGTCTAAATGTTTCTAAAATCCCAAAGAAGCTAGATTTAATTAGTCACAAATGCAAGCCTTGTCATCAAGGGATATACAAAATGGCGAAACCATCCTTGGCACAAGCCCATTGCCAGTACCTTCACTGGGCTCAAAGCCCTCCTCAAATAAATAACTCAGGAGGTTAAGTTACCTTGGGAAACATACGTGGAGGAAGGGACTTCATGAGATTCCATGTGCTCAAGGCGTGAAAAGATGGCTGCACCAGGGGAAGGTGAGGTTGTACTGGAGAAGGTCGGGGGTGTGCCACAGACGTTGTCGGCCACCTTGGTGCCTGGCTTGATCACCACCAGGTTCTGAGCCAGACAGTCTGTGTATGCTTTGCATTTCATCACACTAGAAGGCACATCAGAGAAGGTACCCCGAGCACACTGCTTACACCGCACATCCTCGGTCTCTGTCCCTTTCTTCCGCACACCCCAGCCCACCGGGCACACCGTATGGGGAGCACAGGTAGCATTAAACTGGAACATGCCAGGTGGGCAAGTGCATTCTCGGTCAGTCAAGGCAGCACAAGGTAATTTTTCAATCATTGGCCATGGGCATGGCTGGCTACAGTCATGGCATTTCTCTATGCCATTCTCATGCCTGGTAAAGGTCCCCGCAGGGCAGCTGCTGCAGACACGCAGGCTTGTATTGGTACAGTGCTCAGATACATAGGTTCCTGCCGGACACTTGTCACAGGTTAGCATCTGGCCAGTGGCACGGTCAACATGGCGATATTTGCCAATGAGACTTGAGTCCTTCTGTTCTGGCTGAGCAGAGGTGGTGCTAAGGAATCCAAGCTGAAAGAAGTAAAAAGGGGAAGGGGAAGGAACAAAAACCAAGAAAGTGTTATAAAGGAACAGATAATAAAAGATGGAACAATTCCACCACCACCCTTATCATTCCTAGTAAAGATTTGACAGGTACAGATATCTTCCTAAAAATAGGCTACTGCAGAATAGAGAGAGAGAAACAAAGATGCTGATTGCCCCCCCACACCCACCCTTCCCAGCACCTGACCTACTAGCTGTGAAGCTTGGTTTCCTTGCCTGACCTTTGCCTCAGCTTCCTTTTCTTCTATGTGTAAAATGAAGCTGACAATACCTCTCTGAAATCAGAGAAAAAATCAACTGAAAATATGGACATGAAAGCACTCTGTAGCTTGTATTAAAAATGCCATATAGCTTTAGCTAGTTTGGCTCAGTGGATAAAGGGTTGGCCTGTGTACCAAAGAGTTCCACATTTGATTCTGGTCAAGGGCTTGTTCCTCAGTTGCAGGCTTCTCCTCAGTTGCAGACTCCTCGACCTAGACCCTGGTAAGGGCATGTGCAGGAGGCAACCTATCGATGTGTTTCTCTCACATCAATATTTCTCTCTCCCACTCTCTCTCTAAAAATCAATGGGAAAATATCCTCCAGTGAGGATTTAAAATAAATAAATATTAAATAAATAAATAAATAAATAAATACCTAGAGGATGTGGCTCAGTTGGTTAGAGCATTGTCCTATCATACACTGAAAGATTGAAAGTTCAAACCCTGGTTGGGTGTGCATACAGAAGACAACTGATCAATGTTTCTCACATTGATACCTCTATCTCTCTCTCTCAAATCAATAAAGGCATACCCTCAGGTGAGGATTTTAAAAATGCTATGCAGAAGTCAAACATTCCAAAAAAAAAAAATGGCAAACATTCTAATGCAAGAAGAAAATAACTTGCTGAATAGTTTATCATCCTTTCCATGACCCAATGTTACCATATCTTGATAGCAGGACAAAACAATTGAGATGTAGGATGGCATATGTTCAAACTGCTACTTTCATAGCAACAGATACTCAGAGTTAACCTAGAGACATGACATGGTTTTTTCAAATGATTCATCTATGCAAAGCTATATGTTTCATTTGCCTGGTCTTGGATTTTTTGTTTGTTTTACAAAACAGAGTTAGGCCTTTGACATTCTTAATAAGCTTTAATCGGCAGAATTGATACTTTTAGATGCATATCCTATTTGTCCAGCCTCTGAAGGCCATGGCCAATAGAGCATGGACCTGTAGCCACCTAAGCACCCAAGCACAAAGCTGGCCTCAGCAAGGAATCAATAGACATTTAAATTTAATTCATAGAAGAGACACTTTACCTAGCTAGACAGAATTTTATGCTACCTTCCAGAATGAAAACTTGGGGGAAAGGATATTTGTGATAATAATTCCTGAGGTCCTTTGGCAGGGGTTAGATAAATTTAAGAATGTATGTTAAAAAAGAGCTTTGCTGCATTAATGAAGATTGAGAGGGTGCAACAAGAAAGTTTTCACTATCTTCTACAAATTCTTCAAAATGAAGACAGGTTGCCCAATCAGCATGGCTTAGTGATTGAGTGTCAACCTATGAACTATGAGGTCATGGTTCAATTCCCAGTCATTACATATGCCAGGGTTGTGAGCTCGATCCCCAGTAGGCAGCCAATCTATGATTCTCTCTTATCATTGATGTCTCTATCTCTTTCTCCCTTCCTCTCTGATTTCAGTAAAATTATTTTTTAAAGAGAAATTTGATCTCAAAAATAAAAATAAAAAATGGAGAGAGGTTATGTGTCAAGAAAATAATGGCTACCTCAACTACCAGCTATCTAGCAAATTCCTTCTAAATTTGCCTCTGTACCAGTAACTGAGAGAGTAAAACAAGAATTTCTTCAAAGTGATCCAAGTTCCTGTTTCCTTAAAATCTTGAAACATAACCCAAGATTCCATTCTCCTCTACCTCAAATTTAACTATTTGAACCAAAAGTATCAAACTTAAAGTCCTTTACCCTGTCCCTGAGCTGCCTCCAGTTAAATGACAATATTGAAAACAAATTTTCAGTTTAAAAGAATATATTCATCTTTTCTTTAATCTGAGACCCCCAAAAAAGGATAGTAGTTGGTTTTCTTGATAAGAGATTTAACTTCATCTTGGTCTCTGGAGAAAAGTAACCTGCTTGATAATAAATTCTGTAGTAACATCCCTTTTTACTTCTGCCTTTTACTTCTGCAAGGACAGAACTCTAAGTTCCCCACCTCTGCCTCAAACAATGCAGCTCTGACCTACCAATTTGCTAGTGGTTTCCAAGTAAGAATTCATTTGAAGGATAGTTTACTCCCCCTGCACTAGAGGGACCTCTAAGAGCACTTCCAATCCCAAAGTTAACAGTTAAACCATCTGAGCTACAAATTTGGAGGAACTGTTCCTGGGGCTGAAACCCGGCTGAGAGGAACAGGTGGCAATGCCCCTTTCTCTTAAGAGACACTAGATGAAAGTTATTTTCCTAAGGCCTCAGTTGAAGACCAGTTATCTAAAACTGGAACTTTTTCCACTAACCTGGTGGCAACCCTCTGGTTTCTAAGAAAGTTAAAATAATGTAAAAACAATTCCCAAAGGCAATTCAAAGGGTGAAGCAATGGTTAGTGGGAAGGAAGGGGATCAAGTTCAAAAACAATATTAAAGAATGTTCCCTATAAAATGTAACCACAATCTAGGTGATAACAAAAAACGACTGTTGGGGGAAACACTGGAGGTCAGGAGAGACAGTCACTGAAAAGTGAACACCCAAGGCTGGGTTCTACCTGGTCAAGAGAGTTAATTCTCTCACTTTACAGAAGCGGGAAGACTAAACCAGAGGTTCCCCAAGTGCAGCATCAAAATGACCTGGGAAGCAGCTTTTGCAAAAATTCACAGCCTCAGTCCCATCACCTTAGATCATGTGGGTCTGCAACAGGCCAGGAATTTGTTTTGTTTTTAAGCTTTCCGAGTGATTCTGATGTGTAACCAACTTTTGTGCCCCCTGAACCAACAGCTGAGTGCTCTGGTTTGAATCTTCTCTGATTCTGAGAAAGACTTAGGATACAGCCAGGTTTTACTGTCGGAGCCCCTCCCTTCTCTTCTTTCCCAACCTGGCCCTTTCATTACTTAAATATTATTCTTACTTCATCATTATTTTCATAACAAGCATTCTCATAATAATTCATTAAAATGTTTAAGTATCTGCTCATATCCACCCATCCCTAGAGAAACTCACTGTTAAGTTTGGTGCACATCTTTTCAGACCCTTCGTGAGAATTTATACACAATACATGCATCCATACTTTAACTTGGCTGCTTCAGTTTCATCTAAAAGAGAGAGGCCACACATAGTGTTCTGTGATTTGATTTTGTTCATCTTCTCATACTGCATCACTGAACTCTCCATGTCAGAACATACAGACGCTTCAATCTTTAGAATGATCAAGTTCTCTTCAGCAGTATGCATCTGCCTTCCTTTAGAGGTACTGCCTATTGAAGACGTTACATATAGATTGCCTCCTAGTCCTTATCGGTGTATGCACACATTTTCTATATCCTATATTCCCCTCCTTCACTTCTCACTCCCCACCCATTTTTCTTTTCCCCTCTCTTCCTCCTTCCTTTCTCTTCCTTCCTTCCTTCCTTCCTTCCTTCCTTCCTTCCTTCTTTCCTTCCTTCTTTCCTTCCTTCCTTCATTCCTTCTTTCCTTATGAAATATGACAGCTACAGCCATGTTGCTCTCAGGCTCTTAAGAACCACTTTGGTTCAGGGACAAAAGAAGGCTCTGTACACTCATAACTTAGAACCTTCACTCTTCCTCCTCCCTACTGATATGACTTAGTACTAATATGATTCAGAATTAACATTAATATCATATACATTTTCCAACTGTGGGAGGCCCAGATCTAAAGTAGAAAGAATCGCTTGGCAAAGCTTTAGAAGACAGAAGACTAAGATCAGTTAGACCTGGTTCTTGTCCAGACCCTGCCCTAAGATCAGTTAGATCTGGTTTTACTTGCTTGTAAAATTAGCAGGTTGGCCTAAGTCAACTCCAGCCTTCAGGGTGTCGGCGATTGTCAAGTTCCACCTTCTCCATGAAGCCATGTCATTTCCTTGTCACCCAGATCCCAAGCAGATGAGCAAACTTTTCACCCCGTTTCCTGTTTCTGTTTGTCATTTAGGTGCCTAATTATATATTATCTTGTCACGTTTGCTGATGGCCTCTTAAGTGTATGTATTTATCTTGCCATAATGATTACAAGCAGCTCGAGGCCAAGGACAACCACAGAGATGGCATTTCCTCCCTTGCTCAACCACCTCAAAATGAGGATCACCAAAATGATAAAGAAAGCATCCTCTGAGCCAGGGAGAGCAAACTAAAGCCTGCACGCCACTTGTTGTAAGTAAGTTTTATTGAAATCCAGATATTCATTTAGCCACTACACATGGCTGCTTTCACGCTACAATGGCAGTGCTGGAGAACTGCAATAGAGACTATATGGCCCGCAGACTTAATATATTTACTATCTGATCTGTCTAGGAAAAAAGTCTGCTGAGACTTCACTGATCAGTCAAAAGAAATGTGTAAAAATGCAGAGACAGGAGTCAGGCTTCTTTTAGAGTCTAGCAATGATACTGAGCTCCTGACGCCCTTCTGACACCCACTCTCACTCACACACCACATCTGATATTTTCATCCCCTGCTTAAAACTCTCAATGGCTTTCCACATCACATGACTTAGAAATGCAACATTTTTTACAGAGATAGGACATCCTCTGAAAAGCCATCCTTGCCCTCCTCTCTGTCAAATTAAGTTAGGTTTCATTGCCTCCCCTCATTCTGTATTCCCCTATATGACTAGGATAATTTTGTAGTCAGGAATTTTCCCATTTATGGTATCTTCCCCTCTGAGCCACAAGCTCCAGAGAACAAGGATAGAGTCTATTTGACATGCTGATGCTACCAAGTACCCAGTTCATAGTAGTAAACCTGACAAGTGTTTGTGGACTAAATGAATGAATGAATTCACAAACTATGAATAAGTAGAAGCAGCGAAGCAACTGCGAGAAACCCAAAAAGCTTCCACTGTGTACCCACAAAAACTCAAGAGATAAAATCGTCTGGCACTCAGTAAGGGCAGATGGTTTAGCCTCCAAAGATCCTGAGGATATCACTCTGTTTTCACAGAATCACAACTGGCTTAAAAGCCATTATGCTCATCATAGTACTCAAAATGACAAGCAAATGTAATGATGAATTTAGAAGATACCCCCTCATTAAAAAAAAAAAGCATTACACTAATTTGATGCTTAAAATTATAAGCAGGATCATGAGATTGTTTTCCAGAAGTTATTGATGTTTATCCTACTTTTAACTTTAGTTATTTGGTTCATTTATCCAGAGCTCGTACTTCACCAGCCATAATGGATAAATGAGCAAATATCAGTGCACCATCCCAAACTGTATGGGATATGGAAACACTATAAATACGTATTGAGTATATTAAAAGGTAACAAAGCAAATTTCAAAGGAGGAAGAGGTAGCCATGAAATGACCAGGCATACATACTTCCAGCGTCTCCACACTCATTATGGTGACCCACAACACACCTATCACTTCTACTTGAGAGCACAGAGGTGGATCTGACTGAAGACAAGTCACACCCACATATACTAATACTACATGTTAGAACATGGGTGCCAATTTATCTTTACCAATTCTTATCCCATGACTTCATCCCTCAAACAAATGAGGAAATTTTTCCTTGCATTTTACAAGAATAACATACTATGTCATTCTTGTTCCCTACTAAATTGCAATCATTTTTAATGAAAAAAAATTGAAAGCAGTGATAAACTTTTGTCTATTCATAATGGACAGGCAGGAAGACTTTGAGTTTGACATAGAAAAAAATTTTTTTAATATATTTTACTGATTTTTTAGAGAGAGGAAAGGAGAGGGAGAGTTAGAAACATTGATGACAGAGAGACATCGATCAGACGCCTCCTGCACGCCCCCTACTGGGGATGTGCCCACAACCAAGGTACATGCCCTTGACCGGAATCAAACCTGGGACCTTTTGGTCCGCAGGCCAATGCTCTATCCACTGAGCCAAACTGGTTTTGGCCATAAAAAAATTTTAATGGTGCATAAAACTAGTATTTTAAGAAAAATCTCAGTTACTGTGGATATTATAACAAGGATAAAGCAACCAAGACTTGTTCCAGAGATGGTGACTATAAAGCATGCTAACAGATGATCAAAAAGGCAAAAACACAGCAGAGCTACGCACTCCCAGAATTTCTGACCATTTTATTTTGAGCATCACATTAAATTTGTAATAGCACGACAGTGATCGTTGGGACTTCTCTAGATTTGAAGGGAGAAAAAGAATGGAAGAGGAAAGCACCAAGGGCAGAGCTTCCACCAAACACACAGACAGATCTGTACCCAGGAATGTTATACAAATTGGATTGGCTCCTGCATTTATTCCCTACTATCCTTTTTGATTTAAGTCTTCTGTTGCTAGGGCAAAGGCAGGGACTGTTATTAAAGCTACAAATACAGAGAAAGCCAAAGCTAAAAGGTGCTGACTTTAGGACTGGAAGGAGGCAAGCTGAGGGAACACCGGGGAAAGGAAAAATCGGGCAGGGCTTCTCCCAGATGCTATCTTGCCTGGAACCTGCAGTGCAGAGGAGTGAGCACTCAGCATTCCACCCATGAACCACAGACCTTCATCTCCTTCTGCCCTCTGCAATTGACATTCCTACAGGAAAGACCCTCATCTACGTGCAAAAGCCATTTTGTTAACAAGACAATGGTAAAGGTTCAGGAGAAACTCTCTTCTGTGCTTGCTACGAATTTATAGAATCCTTATACAAACCAAGGCAACAGTAAGGACACCAGTCAGTACAGCAATTCCAGCATGAACCTATAAACAAAACCCATTTTAGCCTGGTGTGTGCTAAGCAGGCCCATTCTCCCAGGTCCTAGCTGGGAGATCTGGGCAAGGGGCTCAGCCTCTGCCTGCTTCCTCATTAGTATGATGAAGATACTAGGAACACATACTCTCTTAAGATGGTTTTCAGAATTAATTGTTACTACAGGTAAAACAGAAAGAATAAAGCATAATGCAAGTAAGTATGACATAATGTTAATTATTTTAATTACTACTCCTTCTATTTATCATTTTACCATATTTTCACTTCATTCTCTTGGGATTAGGCAATCTTTTTAATGCCCCAATTAAAATGCAAATATTCACTTCCTGAGAAATGTATCAAAGACTCCAGATTTAAAAAGCTCATATGCTTTACTAGGCTTGGAGCATATTACAAAACAAAAAATACAAATTGTACAACAATAAGGAAAAGACAAACCCGGAAGCATTTCAAAACATGTTTAAAATATAAACTTGGGTCCTGGCCAGAATAATGGTTAGAGCATAGGCCTGCACAATTACGGGTCTGGGGTTTGAGGTTGCTCTTTTTTTTTTTAATTTCTTTATTGATTAAGGTATGTATTACATATGTGTCCTTATCCCTACATTAACTCCCCAACAAGTGTTCCTTCCTCTTGAATTTTTTGGAATAGTTTGAGGAGGATAGGTTTAAGTTCTTTAGATCCCCCACTCATGTCCTCACCTCCCTGGTGTTGATGTCCATTGATTAGGCTTATATTCATGCATACAAGTCCTTTGGTTGATCTCTCCTCCTTTCCCCCACCCTCCCCTACCTTTCCTTTAAGGTCTGGCAGTCTAATTGATACTTCTCTGGCTCTGGATCTATCCCTGTTCATCAATGTTGTTCATTATATTCCACAAATGAGTGAGATCATGTGGTATTTGTCTTTCTCTGACTGGCTTATTTCACTTAGCATAATGCTCTCTAGTTCCGTCCATGCTGGAGAGAACTCCTTTTTACTGCAGCGTAGTATTACATTGTGTAGATGTACCACAGTTTTTTAATCCACTCATCTGCTGACCCGCACTTAGACTGTTTCCAAATCTTAGCTATGGTGAATTGTGCTACTATGAACATAGGTGTGCATATATCCTTTCTGATTCCTGTTTCTAGTTCCTTGGGATATATTTCCTAGAAGTGGGATCATTGGGTCAAATGGGAGTTCCATCTTTAGTTTTTTAAGGAAACTCCATACTGTTCTCCACAGTGGCTACCCCAGTCTGCATTCCCACCAGCAGTGCAAAAGAGTTCCTTGCCCTAACCGGTTTGGCTCAGTGGATAGAGCATCAGACTGTGGAATCAAGGGTCCAAGGTTTGATTCCGTCCAAGAGCATGTACCTTGGTGGTGGGCACATCCCCAGTAGGCAGCTGAATTGATGTTTCTTTCTCATTGATGTTTCTAACTCTCTATCCCTCTCCTTTCCTCTCTATAAAAAATCAATAAAAATATTTTTTTTAAAAAGAGTTCCTTTTTCTCCGCATTCTCACCAACATTTGTCATTTGTTGATTTGTTGATGATAGCCATTCTGACAGGTATCAGATAATACTGCATTGTTGTTTTGATTTGCATCTATTGGATAATTAGTGACTTTGAGCATATTTTCATATGTCCCTTGGCCTTCCTTCTGTCCTTCTTCAAAAAGTATCTATTTAGGTCCATCGTCCAGTTTTTTATTGGATTCTTTATCTTCCTTTTGTTAAGTTGTATGAGTTCCCTGTAAATGTTGGAGATTAAACCCTTATCAGTGATGACATTGACAAATAAGTTCTCCCATGCAGTGGGCTTTCTTGTTTGGTTGCTGTGCAAAGGCATTTTATTTTGATATAGTTCCATTTGTTTTTCTCTTTAGTTTTCATTGCCCTAGGAGCAATATCAGTGAAGAAGTTCCTTTGGCATATGTCTGAGATTTTGCTGCCTGTGGATTCCTCTAGTATTTTTATGGCTTCCCATCTTATATTTTAAGTCCTTTATCCATTTTGAGTTTATTTTTCTGGATGGTGTAAGTTGGTGGTTTAGCTTCATTTTTTTTCACCATTTGTTGAAGTGACAGTCTGATTACATTTTATGTTCATGCCTCCTTTGTGAAATATTAATTGGGTATAGTGGTTTGGGTCAATTTCTGGGTTCTCTATTTTATATCATTGATCTATATATCTGTTCTTGTGCCAGGACCAGACTGTTTTAAGAACAGTGGCTTTGTAATACAGCTTGATATCTGGTATTGAGATCCCACCTATTTTGTTCTTCTTTCTCAGGATTGCTGTAACTATTCGGGGTCCTTTTTTTGTTCCAGATGAATTTTTGGAAAGTTTGTTGTACTTCTGTGAAATATGTCGGTGGTACTTTAATGGGGATTGCATTGAATCTGTAGATTGCTTTAGATAGTATGGACATTTTGATGATGTTGATTCTACCAATCCATGTACACAGTATGTTCTTCCATCTATTTATGTCTTCCTCTATCTCCTTTTTCAGTGTCCTGTAGTTTTTCGCATATAAGTCTTTTATCTCTTTAGTTAAGTTTATTCCTAGGTATCATGATTTTTTGGTGCAATGGTAAATGAAATTGCTTTTTTAGTCTCTCTTTCTATAAGTTCACTATTGGTGTAAAGAAATGCCATAGATTTCCTGGCATTAATTTTGTATCCTGCTGCATTGCCAAATTCATTTAAGTCTAATAATTTTTTGATGGAGTCTTTAGGGTTTTCTATGTACAATATCATACCATCTGTGAATAAGGACAGTTTTATTTCCTTTCCAATTTGGATACCTTTTATTTCTTCTTTTTGTCTGATCACAATGGCTAGTACTTCCAGTACTATGTTGAACAGGAGTGGTGAGAGAGGGCATCCCTGCCTTGTTCCTGTTCTTAGGGGAAATGGTTTTAGTTTTTGTCCATTGAGTGTGATGTTGGCTGTGTGTTTTTCATATATGGCTTTTATTATGTTGAGGTATGATCCTTCTATTCCCACCTTGCTGAGTGTTTTATCAAGAAGGGGTGTGGGATTTTGTCAAATGCTTTATCTGCATCAATTGACATGATTATATGATTTTTATCTCTCAATTTGTTTATGTGATGTATCACGTTTATTGATTTGCGGATACTGTACCATCTTTGCATCCCTTGGATAAATCCTACTTGGTTATGGTGTATGACCTTTCTGATGTATTGCTGGATCTGATTTACTAGAATTTTGTTGAGGATTTTGGCATCTATGTTCATGATAGATACTGGCCTATAATTCTCTTTCATTATGTTGTCTTTATCTGATTTTGGTATTAGGGTGATGTTGGCTTCATAGAAGGAGCTTGGAAGTGTTACTTCCTCTTGAATTTTTTGGAATAGTTTGAGAAGGAGAGGTTTTAGTTCTTCCTTAAATGTTTGGTATAACTCCCCTGTGAAGCCATCTGGCCCCAGGCTTTTGTTTGCTGGAAGCTTTTTGATGACTGCTTCAATTTCTTACATAGTTATCAGCCTATGAGATTTTTAGAATCTTCCTGATTGAGTTTTGGAAGGTTGTATTTTTCTAGGATATGTCCATTTCCTCTAGGTTGTCTAGTTTGTTGGAGTAGAGTTGTTCATAATATTTTTAAACAATCCTTTGTATTTCTGTGGGGTCTGTTGTTATTTTGCCTCTCATTTCTAATTTTATTTGAGTTCTCTCTCTTTGCTTCTTGGTGAGCCTGGCTAGAGGTTCATCAATCTTGTTTATCCTTTCAAAAAACCAACTCTTGGTTTCATTGATCTTTTGTATTGTTTTTGGGTTTTTTTTTGTCTCTTTGTCATTTATTTCTGCTCTGATCATTATTATCTCCTTCCTTCTGCTCATTCTGGGCTTTTCTTGTTGCTCTCTTTCTAATTCTTTGAGCTGTAGAGTTAGATGATTTACTACCATTTTTTCTTGTTTTTTGAGGTAGGCTTGTAGAGCTATAAACTTCCCTCTCTGGACTGCTTTCATTGTGTCCCATAGATTTTGGATTGTTGTGTGTTTGTTGTCATTAGTTTCCAGGATGCTTTTAATTTCTTCTTCGATCTCTCTGGTAACCGACTCATTATTTAATAGCACGCTATTCAGCTTCCAAGTGTTTGAGATTTATGGACTTTTTTATAGTAGTTTACTTCTAATTTTATGGCATTGTGGTCCGAGAAGATGCTTGGAATGATTTGAATCTTCTTGAATTCATTGTGACCCAACATGTGGTCTCTTTTTGAAAATGTCCTATGTGCACTTGAGAAGAACATATATTCCATAGCTTTGAGGTGAAATGTTCTGAAGATGTCAGTTAAGGCCATCTGATCTAGTGAGTCATTTAGGATTGCTGTGTCTTTGCTGATTTTTTGTCTAGAGGATTTATCCAGTGATGTCAGTGGTGAATTAAAGTCCCCTACTATGACTGTATTGTTGTCAATCTCTCCCTTGATATCTTCCAGGAGTTTTGTTATGCATTTGGGTGCTCCTGCGTTGAGTGCATATATGTTTATTAGGGTTTTATTCTTTTGTTGTATAAGATCCCTTTAGTATTATTAAGGCTTTCCTTAAATCTTGTTATGGCACTTACTTTGAGGTCTATTTTGTCAGATATTAAGTATTGCTATCCCAGCTTTATTTTCATTTCCACTTGCTTGAAAGTTATTTTTCCATCCCTTCACTTTCAATCTGTGTGAATCCCTTGTTCTGAGGTGGGTCTCTTGTAAACAGCATATATATGGGTTGTGTTTTTTTACCCATTCAGCCACTCAATGTCTTTTAATTGGAGCACTTAGTCCATTTATGTTTAAAGTTATTACTGAAAGGTATTTGTTTGTAGTCATATCTATTTTTGTGTCTGTGTTCCTTCTTACCTGTTTATTTCTTCTTTTTGCAGTATTCCCTTTAGCATTTCTTGCATTGCTGGTTTGGTGATAATAAACTTCCTTAGCCTTTTTATTATCTGCAAAGCTCCTGATTTCCCCTTCAATTTTGATCGATAGTCTTGCTGGATAAAATATTCTTGGATTCAGCCTTTGCTTTGCAACACTTTGTATACCTCCTTCCATTCCCTTCTAGCTTGATGTGCTTCTGTTGAGAAATCATTTGATAATCTGATGGGGGATCCTTTGTAGGTAACCCTCTGTCTCTCTCTTGCCACCTTTAAGATTCTCTCTGTCATTGATATTTGCCATTGAAATTATGACATGTCTTGGTGCGGGTCTTTTGGGGTTGATTCTGCTTGGGACTCTCTGTATTTATGTAAGTTTTTTCTTCTCCATATCCAGGAAGTTTTCTGTCATTATATTTTCAAACAGATTTTCTAATCCTTGCTGCTCTTCTTGTCCTTCTGGCAGCCCTATTATACATATGTTACTTCATTTCATGTTGTCCCAAAGCTCCCTTAGGCTTTCCTCCTGCTTTTTAAGTTTTTTCTCCAGTTGCTGTTCAGATTGAGCTTGTTTCTCTGTACCTGAGTCTCTAACTCACTAATTCGGTCCTCTGCTTATTCTAGTCTACTGTTGAAACTTTCCATGGTGTTTTTGATTGTAGCTATATCACTTTTCATTTCTTCCTGATGTAAGCTTACATCGGTTGTTGAGTTTCTCATCCATCCGATGTATAAATTCCATGACCATTACTCTGAATTCGTTTTTGGTCATGTTGCATGCTTCACTTTCACTAACTTCCTTTCTTGGCAACTCTTCATTTTCTTTCCTCTGGGGATTGTGTTGTCTCCCCATTCTGACTATCACCAGAAGGTTCAAACTTTGAGTTGCATAGACTGGGTCTTGTGCCGTGGGAGTTTTGCACCACCTGAGTGTCACTGAAGAGCTCTAACACTAGGACGTGTGGCTGTCGTGGGTTAATGGGAATGAGGCTCACCCAGGTCCCCGTTTGTGCATGCACCACGAATTGGAATCACTGGCTCTTAGTGTGAATGTGCTATGAGTCAGGGATCCCAGGCGTACACGGTAAGAAACAGAGTCAAGTCAGTGGTGCTCAATGCTGCCTCTTGCTGGGATAATCTGAGTCCCGGTCACCATGAGTACTGGGTTGCACAATAGCTCTGTAACATGCCTGCGCTGAGGAAAACTGACATGCCCAGAATCCAAGTAAGGTGGCACTGCCGCCCTGCGTGGGCTTTGGGTTTGGTCGCCCAATTGCTTTGCGAGGAGCAGATTCCATTTCCTCAAATTCCAAAAGCAGCGCTACAGCCCATGTGTGCACTCTCAAGCTCAAATTCCCATAGGGGTACTGCAGCTCAACCAGAGGGGGTGGGTCTATCAGTTCCTATGGCGCTATCCTCAAGCCTGCGGGGAAGAGGATAGGCTCTTTGACTCACAGAAATCTGCTGCCGGGAAGTCTGGATTCTTTTTGTCTGTTGGTCTAAAGCTGTGGTTGCAGTTCTCTGTCCCCAGAGGCTGCAAGGTCCTGGTTTGCATCTGAGACGTGACTGCGTGTTGCTGAGAGCAGGATCCTAGTCTCAGGCAGCTCTGTTTCTCAAGATGACATGGGTCTCTGTGCCCGCACTGGCTGCCCAGAAGTGTCTGCTTTGTGCATGGGGCTCTGCCATCTAAGACTGCCCAGTTCGGCAGTCCCTTGGAGGACTTGCAGAATCTAACTGTCCCTAGCTCACACACACACACACACACACACACACACACACACACACACACCACACATCTACACCATCCTCAATGGGTTCCTCACTCTCTCACACTCTCTCCCTTCCTACTTCCTGCCAGTCGCCATCTTCCTGTTGAGTTCTTTCCCCCTGCTCTTCCTAAAAAAAAACAACAAAAAAAACAACCATATTTTTTTATTGATTTCAGAAGAGGAAGGAAGAGGGCGAGAGACATAGAAACATCAGTAATGAGAGAGAATCATTGATCGGCTGCCTCCTGCATGCCCCCCTACTGAGGATCGAGCCCACAACCCAGGGAATGTGCCCTTAACTGAAATTAAACACAGGACCCGTCAGTCCTCAGGCTGATGCTCTATCCACTGAGCCAAAATGACCAGGGCAAGGTTGTTCTTCCTTTGATCTTCATCCCCAATATGGGGTGCTTGGGAGGCAACCAATCACTGTCTCTCTCTCTCCTTCATCCCTTCCATCTTAAAAAATAAATCAATGGAAAAAGTATCCTCAGATGAATATTAACATAATAAAACAATATATAAACTTAGTATATCTAGTAAATGAGAGAACACAAGTGAGGAGGGAGGATTTACTATTAATAAATATACTTTATACAAATGGGGCAGAATTTCAATAAGTATTTTCCAAAGAGTGAGTTTCTTTGATCCAGTCCCTCAAGCTGTTAATGATTCTAGGGTCTAAAACATGGGTGAACAAGCGCCAGCCAGCTGCCTACTTTTTTATAGCCCAGAAACTAAAAATGTTGTTTACATTTTAAATAGTTGGGGGGTTGGGAGAGGGATCAAAAGAAGAACAATATTTTTGTGACACAAGAAAATTACTTTAAATTCAAATTTCAGTGTCCATAAGTTTAGTTTTACAGCCATGCCATTCTTTTAGGGATGGCTTAGGCTGCTTCAAAGTATTATAGAAACAGAATTGAGTAATTTCCACACAAACAGAATGGACTTAAGGATATTAACCTAATTTGGTGTTATTAAATATAATATTCAAATTAGAATGTAAAAATATATGGCATACACAGATAATAAAAAGTTATAACTGAAAATGTAAAGAATTAATGCAAATGAGGTTAACATAAATTTCACTCAATAGTTGGGACAGGCATGGCTCAGGGGTTGAGCATGGACCTTTGAACCAGGAGTTCACAGTTTGATTTCTGGTCAGGGCACATGCTGGAGTTGCTGGCTCAATTCCCCAATGCAGGATGTGCAGGAGGCAGCCAATCAATAATGGTCTCTCATCACTGACGTTTCTATCTCTCTCTCCCCTTCTCCTTTACTCTGAAATCAATAAAAGTATGTTTTAAAAATATAGTGGGGACAGAGGACAACGTGAGTAAAGGTAATTACCACATGGATAAATTATGGCATCCCTCGAAACTACTGGCATGCAAATTTGTACAGCACAACTAAATTAAAGTAATAAGCTCCAAAGCTGGCAGGCTTGTGGGGTAAAAGGCACATTAATAGCTTGCTGGTGGCTCTTCAATCCAGTCTTTCCAAAGACAATCTGGACATATGCAGCAAGACCATAAAGCTGTTCACTTGTTTCCTGTGATCCAGTAATTCCATTTGGACTACATCTCAAATATCCCTCACCTTTGGGAACAGCCCTAAAAGAAAAAGAGCAATTGGTTTGCACACAGACAACTCATTAGTGCTGCTTGCTTGCAGCAGGAGTAATGACAGCAATCCAAGCGTCCAACAAAAGGACGATGGCTCAACGCACTGCAACCAGAGAGGTGGCTATTAGAAACGGTTGGCATGAAGGCTTGAACTCACACGATCATGGGTACTTCGAACTTACTAACACCCATCCAAACTCTGGGTTCCCCAATCTCACCCACTCTTCCCCCAGCCTTTCCCTTCAAAGTAATCAGACCACCACAGACTCAACTAAATGACTGCTTGTCTTCAACCCCTCTTGCCCCCATATATCATCATCAGTAAACTCTCCCCTAAATCTTTGAAATCTACCTGTTAGGTCCCATCTTCACTGACACCACCCCAGAACCCTCATCTCTCCCCTATACAGTGGAAGATTCCAACCCCTCTCTTGCTTCTATGCTTCCCTAAGCCATTCTCCATGGAGCTGCCAGAGTGATCCTTTTAAAAAAATCTACCAGTAATTCAAGCCACATTGTAACTCTGCCTCCCACTGTACTCTAGGTGATAGCCTGACAATTTTACACTTTAAAAAGGTCTTGTATGATCTGGCCCAACTACTTCAACCTCAATCCACTTGCTCTTTGCCCCTTTTTCTGAGCACGGATCACATCGGCGTTCTTTCTATTCTTTGAGCATGCAGACTCTTTCTTACCTCTGGGCCATTCCACATCCTGTTCCCTCTTTCTGACATACTCTTCCTTCTGTTCTTGAAGGCTTGTCCTTCTTTTATCTTCCCTGATAAACTATGAACTCCAAGAGGGAGGGACCAAAAATAGCCTTTTACTATCACATACCCAGAGCCTAGCAATGTGACATTTAACAGAAGCACAATATAAACATTTGTTAAATATATGAAAACTAGAAATATATCTCTGTAAGACAATAGAAAATAGCTACACAAGTAAGTACATACAAATTAGTTTTAGCTATACGTAAATGAAGAAAAGCACAACACAAGCCAATATATAAACATTAGTTTTAACTATATATAAATGTTTGTACAGTCAGAGAACAGAAATGAATTGGGAAGACACATAAGGAGAATTCCATACTCGTTCTTCTAATCTGCTTTGTAGTTCTCAGTAGTGAGATATGGTTTAAGCTCCAACTGCCTTCTAACTTGTCTAGAATGAAGTTAATTTTTGTTGTTGTTGTTTTATTTTGTATTAATCCTCACCTGAGGTTATTTTTCCACTGACTTTTAGAGAGAGTGGAAGAGATGGGTACAGACAAAGGAAACACGGATATAAGAGAGACATATCGACTGGTTGCCTCCCACACAAGCCTGGACCAGAGCCGGGAATCAAGCCTGCAATTGAGGTATGAGTTATGTGCCCTTGACCAGAATCGAGCTTGGGACTCTTCAATCCATGGGCAGACACTACATTCATTGAGCCAAACGAGCTAGGGCTAGAATGAAGTTAGTTTAGAGCAAGATCCTTCTGGAATTCATTCATCATTTATTGCTTAACTACTAGGTGTCATGGCACTGAACCAGAAACACAGAGATGAATAGCACATTGTCGTCTTTGAGAAGTTGAAATGGAATCGCAGCCTTGGCCCTGAGCACTCCAAATGAGGCAAGAAGCACACCCAAACCCTTCTGATCTGGTATTTTTCCTGGACCCAGTTTTAACACAAGATTTAAACCCAAAGGAGAGAGAGAAGCCCTGAACTTCTAGAATTAAGGGAAAAGGAATGACTAATAACCAGTTAAATTATTCTGGAAGCCTGTCCCCATTTGCCTTTGAAGCTTTTTCCTCTTTCTCAACCCTTCTACCTCTCCTAATCCTGATTAAACAAATTTACCTGGCCATAGAAAATGAAATCAGATAATGGTCTTGTCTCCAAGGTTCTTTGGGAGACCAGAACCCAACCTCTTTTCCAGAATTGGTGATTAAATTTCCTCTCACCCTTTGCCTTTAGTCTACTCAGTATCTGCAATCTATGAAGAGATATGCTTGAAAGCTTGCTATGGGAGCACAATCTGGAAAGTCTGATAAACATCACATAACCGTGGAGTTAAAGCAGTTTCTCAGAGACCTGAATAGTTAACAAAGGAAATGCTAACAACTAATGATTCAAACTCATGCACTAATCCTATACAAATAATCAGGTTGGCAGCAAAGAAAACCTAAAAGGTCTTCAATTTCTCAGGATAAGTGAGTTGAAACCACACTGCTAAGCAGAACCCATGTCACACTGTTACTCACTAAGCAAATATTTTTCAAAATGACCCAAGTAGCAGGAAAGCAAAGTATCCATTCCCTATTTATAACATTTCAGTCTGTAAGCGTATCTTTCCACCTTACCATGGCACCACTGCCCGTCACAGTCACACCACAGGAAAATGCTTGCCAATGACTCCACGCCCTCCTCTTTCAACCCACACACACAGGTTGTTCATGCTTTCCAATCGGCTGTTTGGGCTAAAATTCCAAGTGTCATCCTAGAGCAGAAGCGCTCTTTGGATGGCAAGAGAATGTTCAACTCTCGAGTAAAACCATTCCCTTAACAGAAAACAAAATTCCAGTAAATTAAGGTTACTCATCCCCTACCCGCAACTTGACAGAAATGGCAGTGAGTATGCCGCCACAGTGGCCTAGATTTGAGTTCTCTGTTTAGTAGTTGCCAACTGCTTCACTATAACCTCTCTTACTCCTCATTCCTTCTGTGTAAAAGGGGGCTAATAATATACCCCATGGATGTGTAAGATTAACTGAGGTCATTTTTAAAAGGTAAGCTTTTCAATAGTAAGTATTCATTGAATAGGAGCTAGTAATATCAACATCAATGATGATTAACATGAAGAGCCACCATATTCCTCCCCTCTGAGTTCTCAGTGCGAAAGCCCTCCTGAATCCATGGCTGCTCTCTTTTGATTCCAGGACTCATGGCCTCACTCCTCTCTCTTAAATCCATTCCAGTAGTCGTTGTCCTCCCAAAACAGTTCTGCAAATGGCTCCAAGTGACTGCACCACCAAGCAATTCTGGTGGCAAAAGAGCAAATGGAAAATTATAGAAAGATCAGATAATGAGCCTTGTTAGGATTTAGCTTCCTAAGCCCCCTTTCCTGTTTTGTTTTGTTTTTCTTTTTTCTTGAAAACAAACCCTTAGACATAATTTTCAAATATTCTAAAAAGAAGATGGGCTATTGCTCAGTGCCTTCATTACCACCCACACCTGCCCAGGCCTGCCCTCTCTGAGGTCCCTCTAACACAACTTTCCCACCACTGCAAACATCTGTCACCTCCAACACCAGGATGTTGACATGTGAAAACGAAATATTTAGATAGCCAGAATCTAGGGAGAATGAACCACTCCCAGCATCCTTCACCACACCTCGAAAAAGTGAGATCACCACTCTGAATCAACAGCCTAACACCCATGAGCCCCACCTCCCTCAGCACCAAATCTAGCACACACGGACATCTGCCAGGTTTCTCCCAGATTATGACCTCTGCCCAGCTCCTCTTGGATTCAGGCTGCAAATGGGAGGTGGTAGGAAAGCCAGGTGGCAGCATTCAAGCCAATTTAGGATTCCTGTTTATTTTCGGTATTTGACAAATACAAACACTGGGGCTAGGCCAGTGTTTATTCACGATCTCACCCCTATTCCTAAAGAATCAAAGCTCAACAGCTGCTCCTCCAGCAGCCACAAAGCCCAGCATCCAGCTAACACTAAATGGCGATTCAATTTGGGGACCCTGTTGACTCCTCTGATGGCTCTAGTTTTCATTCTGTTAAGAATAGTCCAGTCCAAGTCTGCTCCAAATGGTCATGGACACATGCCCAGAGGCAGTGAGGCAACCAGAGTTCTTCCTGCCATAGAAGACACGCACCTGAATATGCCGGGAAGTTGCCAGTGACCTGGCACCACCAGAATTTGCCTGAACTGCCTGGGGTTAGAGGGCCAGCAGAGTATTATTGCTTACTGGACTCTAAGCTTCAAAGTATCCATAATGAAAAGTCACTTAGGGGGATGGGGAGGTGGAATTAGAGGTTGAAGATGGCATAGAGGGGATAAATGGTGATGGAAAAAATAAAATGAAAACAAAAAGAAAAAGAAGTCACTTAGTTCAAGTCTGATGATGTATCTGACCATTTCCCATACCAAAAAAATGCTATATAATAAAAGCTTAATATGCTAAGTGTCCGACCATTTGTTCCACCATCTGACCAGTCGCTACGATGTGCACTGACCACTAGAGGGCAGATATTCCAACTGGTAGGTTAGCTTGCTGCTGGGGTCCAGCCAATCGGGACTGGGCAAGACAGGCTGGACACTCCCTGGAGCCCTACCACCACAGTCCCTCCCCAGCCTCTAAAAAATTTCTTCTAATTAACTTCCTTTCAATGTGCATGAATCCATGCACTGAGCCTCTAGTAATTTAATAAAGTTTATTTAAGTCAATTAAGTATAGTTTACATGTTTTATGAAGGTCCAGCTGAGTACAACACCAATTTACAACTTGCCTACAGAGTCTCCAAAGAGGCTTTACCTCTCACCTTCATGGACTGAATCAAGTGTAAAGTTCAAATGTGATGTCTCCACCTTCTGATCTATGATGCAGAAAGTACAACCATCACCTGCTGGAGTCAACCCAACAGATCACACCTATTTGCCCTTATCCAAAAAGGATGTATCCCAAGAGAGGGGCCTTCTGCAAACTGTCCTGGAAAACATGGCATAACCATGCGTACCAAATCTGACTATTTCATAGACTTTGTCCTTAACTCCAGATTAAACCACACTAACATATGTAATTTACCCAATTGGTAGATCTCTGCCTACTTAGTCCCGGGGTTTTTCTCAATTTAAGTTAGTACACATTCCATTAACAAGGAATTTTTTTTTCTTGTTGATTTTAGTTTGCTTATGTATTTTATTTACACTGGAGGTTTGGTTTTTTTTCTTTTGAACTGGACTTGAGGCAGATTCATCCATATGCCTTTAGAAACAGTTCAGATAAAAAAGCAAGCTTGATCACTTTCTATACACAATGGTACCTCGAGATACGAGTGCCCTAACATACGAGATTTTTGAGATACGAGCCATCAAGTGAGCGATTTTTGCTTTGAAATACGAGCAACATTTGAGATAGGAGTAATCGTGCAGATCGGCCGGCGGCACACGACCCACCAGTTTACCACGACTGGAGCATCTCATAGTTTCCCATGCCTCAAGGTTACGGAACGAATTAAACTCATATCTCGAGGTACCACTGCATTTGACAACAGGGATGGAGATCCCTGGGCTAAGGCAGAGGTCCTGCATTCCAGTCCAGGCCTTACCCCTTCGGCTGACTAGAAGCCACTTTCCCTGCGAAGGCTAATGTATGTCCTTCTGAAACTTGGCAGATTTTTCTTCCTCTGACTTGCAGGCTAACAGCCAAATTTACTTCAGGTTTTTAAAGATTTTAGCATCAATTACATTGTGTGCTTTGCTTTTTGTACATTCATCCACTGATTCCATTCGAAAGAGTGAAATCCACCCAGCACAACTAATGGCCATGCAAACTTTATATGCCATACAAACTGTACATATGGACAAGACCCAAATCCTTGCTCATACCTGGTTCCCACTGCCTCTCACAGAGAACATATGCAATGTAGGCTGATTGACATGAAAAATAAGTTGCTTTCCCAATCTAGGCTGTGTTTTTTTCCCCCCCTTCAAGTTGGGGATTCTAGAGGTAAGATACACAAAAAGGAGAAAATTTTTTGTATATAATAGCAGCTCTGATTCAAAGTTCTATCTGAATGTGCCACCAAGTCCAGGTCAGGACTTCAGCCGCCACACCCCAGGACCACTCCATGCTTACCTAGTCAAACAGCCAAAGTCAAGCACCAAGATACTGATCATTAAATTTGATAAACAAAGGTCAGGAGCTAGACATTTAGTCACAACTACAGTGACAAATGCTAATACTTGGTGCTTTCTAGGCTAGCACACAGATGAACAGGCTCTTACAGCAAATGTTCCTCTATCTTGAATTCATGATGCATGCAGAATTGTGCTTTCCAAAATTTCAGACCTCATTTCTTTGTAAATTATGGCTCCCTTCTCTTCAGACTGCCCCACTGCCAACATTCTATCGTCCAGTCCAGTCAAAGCCAGTTCCCTGAGGGCAAAAGATAACTCTGAGTATGTTGTTTCATACTAGACAAGCTCTTCTAGGGCATTCCTTAATACTAGTACAAACCCAAAGGTCTCACTTGTCTTCTCTACAAACTTTTGGAGTGGAACTCATAATATTTTGTCTTTCAGTTTATAGTTGACTTTCCAATACATGCAGACACAATTCATCAGAAGCAGAGGTGCAAGCAAAAGAACACCTTCTAAAGGCGCTCATGTAATTTTCATTAATGTTTTGCAACAAATCAAACCACCAGTCTTAGCTTTCCCCCAGTGACCTGCTCTGTTGTGACATTTCACCATCTAGCAATTTGGAGTTATGAAATAGAGTGGCACAGGACTGGGGGATTAGGCAGTACTGGGATCCAGCCCCAGTGCCATCACATGTGAACTGTGTGGACCAGCACAAACCAATGACGTTTTTGCTGCCTCCATTTTCTCACCTGTAAAACAGAGAGAATAGCACAGGCTCCACAGAGATGTTGAAAGTAAATAAGATACTTTATATAAAGCACCTAACACATCATACTTTTTATATATAATCATGACATAGCATAATAAAAAGCTAGGAAAATTCCAGGACAAGTGGAATCGGGAAATTAAGATAGTTAAACAGCAGCCACCTAGGAAATCTTATGTTCCCTAAACCAAAAATACCTAAAAGTAAATGGTTTGCACTTCTCTTCCCCAACCAGATGGTAAATAGCTTACCCTACTCAGGGAGAGATGTAATAGAAACTCAATTAAGGTCCACTTGCCAACCACACCAAGGACAGACAAATAAAGAGAATAAGTATCATTTTGGCAAATCAATATAAAGCTGAGGAATATTCTATTGACCCCTCCCATAAATATCCAGCCTTTAAAACCCCTGAAAACAAAGACCCCAAGGGTGCTCTCCCTCCAGGGAGCCTACCGGTGCCATTCCCTTCTCTCTCTCATTCCCTACAGGAATGCATCTCCTAAACTCCAAGGAACCCCACTAGACTTGCAACTAGGGGAGCAATGGGCAACAACAGGTTCTCCAGGTTAAACCCCTGAACTTGTCTCTGAGAACCCCTTTTCTCTGACTTCCCTGTGAGCCAAAGCTGCCCAGGCTAGGCTCTCCAATTGTTTTTCCTATGCCCTTCCTTGTTTCATTGCCCTAAGTGTATTTTTCCTGTGGACAATAAATTCTTGCTTTTCTACACCAGGGGTCTCATTATTTTACCAATAACAATCCTCAGTTTATTTTGTTCATTAGATTCCAGGTATGAATGAGATCATGCAAAATTTGTCTTTCCCTGACTGGCTTATTTCACTGAGCATTTTACTCTTCAGAACCCTCCATGCTGTCTCAAAGGAAAAGAGGTCTTTCTTTTTTACTACTGCCTAGTATTCCACAGTTTAAATGTACCACTGCTTTTTTAGCAACTCATCTACTGATGGGCACCTGGGCTGTTTCCAGTTCTTAGCTATTATAAATTGTGCTGCTATGAACATAGGGGTGCATACATTCTTTCTGATTGGTGTTTTGGGTCTCTTAGGATATATTACTAAAAGTGGGATCACTGGATCAAATGGGAATTCCATATATACTTTTTTGAAAAAATTCCATAGTTTTCCAGAATGGCTGCACCAGACTGCATTTCCACCAGCTGTGTACTAGAGATCTCTTTTCTCCACATCCTCACCAGCACTTGTTGTTTGTTGATGATAACCACTGCGACATGTGTGAGGTGATACCTCATTGCCCTTTTATTTATTTATTTATTTAAGAGAAGGAATTTTTTTTTAATATATTTTATTGATTTTTTTACAGAGAGGAAGGGACAGGATAGAGTTAGAAACATCGATAAGAGAGAGACATCGATCAGCCACCTCCTGCATGCCCCCTACAGGGGATGTGCCCGCAACAACCAGAATACATGCCCTTGACCGGAATCAAACCCAGGACCCTTCAGTCCGCAGGCCGATGCTCTCTCCACTGAGCCAAATCGATTTTGGCCCTCATTGTCCTTTTAATTTGCATCTAACTAATGATCTGTGACGTTGAGCATTTTTTTCATGTCTCTTGGCCATCTATAAATCCACTTAGAAAAAGTGTCTATTTAGGTCCATTGCCCATTTTTTAATTAGATTGTTTTCCTTTTGTTAAGCTGTATGAGTTCCTTATATATTTTGGATATTAATCATTTATCAGTTGTAACATTGCCAAATATGTTTTCCCATATACTAGGCACCCTTTTCAATTTGTTGATGGTTTCTTTTGCTGTACAGAAGCTTTTTTATTGTTATGTAGTCCCATTTGTTTATTTTCTCCTTAGTTTCCTTTGCCCTAGGAGATGTATCCATAAACATATTGCTATAAGAGATGTCTGAGATTTTGCTGCCTATAGTTTCTTCTAAGATTTTCATGGTTTCACAACTTACATTTGTCTTTTATTCATTTTGAGTTTGTTCTTGTATATGGTGTAAGTTGGTGGTCTAGTTTCAAATTTGGCATTTATCTGTCCAATTTTCCCATCAGTATCTACTGAAGAGAGTATCTTAACTCCGCTATAGCCTCCTTTTTCAAATATTAACTGAGCATAACGGCTTGGGTCAACTTCTGGGGTCTGTTCCATTAATCTATATGCCTGTTCTTGTGCCAGTACCAGACTGTTTTGATTATGGTGGCTTTGTAGTATAACTTGATAACTGGTACTGTGATCCCTCCATCTTTATTCTTCTTTCTCAAGATTGTTGTGACTATCTGGAGTCTTTGTTCCATATAAATTTTTGGAGTGTTTGTTCTAATCTGTGAAATATATTATTGGTATTTTAATAGGGATTGCTTTGGATAGTATGGACATTAATGATGTTAATCCTACCAATCCATGAACACAGTATATTCTTCCACTTGTTTATATTTTCCTCTATATCTTTTTTCAATGTCCTATAGTTTTCCTAGTACAAGTCTTTTACCTCTTTGTTTAAGTTTATTCCTAAGTATCTTAATTTTTTTGTTGCAATGGTAAATGGTATTGTTGATTTAGTTTCTCTTTCTAATAATTCATTATTGGTGTATGAAAAAGCCATCAATTTTTGGGTGTTAATTTGTATGCCACTACATTGCCAAATTCATTTATTAAATCTAGTAGTTTTAGGTAGAGCCGTCAGGGTTTTCTATGTACAATATCATGTCATCTGCAAATAATGAGTTTTATCTCCTCCTTTCCAATTTGGATGTCTTTCTTTTCTTCTTGTCTGATCACTGTGGCTAGAACTTCCAGTACATGTTGAATAAGAGTGGTGAAAGTGGAAATCCCTGTCTTGTTTCTGTTCTTGTGGGACATGGTTTTAGTTTCTGCCAACTGAGTATGATGTTGGCTGTAGGTTTGTCATATACGGCCTTTATTATATTGAGATATGATCCCTCTATTCCCACTTTGCTGAGTTTTTATCAAAAAATGGATATTGGAATGTGTTGAATATATTTTCTGCATCTATTGATATGATATGATATGTTTTTTCTTTTTCAGTTTGTTTTGAGTATATCACATTTACTGATTGGTGAATATTGTACCAGCTTTGCATCCCTGGAATAAATCCCATCTTGTCATGGTATATGATCACTTTAACATATTGGTGGATCCTATTTGCTAATATTTTGTTGAGAATTGTTTTTCAGGGATATTGGCCTGTAATTCTCTTTCTTTGTAGTGTTTTTATTTGGTTTTGAAATTAGGATAATACTGGCCTTGTAAAGAGTTTAGAAGTCTTCCCTCCTCTTTAATTTTTGTGAATAGTTTGAAAAGGATGGGTGTTAGACCTTCTTTGTTTGGTAAAATTCACCTGGGAAGCCATTCAGTGCAGAATTTTTGTTTGCCAAGAGATTTTTTATGACTGCTTCTATTTCATTAGTTGTTAATCTATTCCGGTTTTCTGACTCTTCCCGATTCAGTTTTGGAGGATTGTATACTTCTAAGAATTTGTCAATTTCATCCAGACTAATTTGTTAGCACATAGTGTTTATAGTATTTTTTTTTACAATCCTTTGTATTTCTACCATGTCAGTTGTTACTTCATTTCTTTCATTTCTGATTTTATTTGGGCCCTCTCTCTTTGTTTTTGAATGAGTCTGGCTAACAGTTCACCAACCTTGTTTATCTTTTCAAAGAACCAGCTCTTGGTTTCATTTATTTTTTGCAATGTTTTTTAAAGTTTTTATGTCATTTATTTTTGCTCTAATCTTTATTATTTCATTCCTTCTATGTATTCTGGGTTTTTCTTGTGGTTCTCTAATTATTTAAATTGTAGCGTTAAATAGTTTATTATTCATTTTTCTTGTTTTTTGAGGTAGCCCTGTAGTGCTACAAACTTCCCTCTGAGGATTGTTTTTGCTGCATCTCAGAGATTTTGGATTGTTGTGTGTTCATTTCCATTTGTTTTTAGGAATTTTTTATTTAATTCTTGATCTCCTTGATAACCCATTCATTGCTTATTAACATGCTATTTAGTCTCCATAGGTTTGAATGTTTTTTACTGTTTTTACTACAGTTGATTTCTAACTTAATTCCACTGTGATTTGAAAAGATGCTTGATATGTTTTCAATCTTCTTGAACTTGTAAAGATTTGTTTTGTGTCCTAACATGTGGTCTATCTTTGAGAATGAATCATGTGCACTTGAGAAGAATGTATATTCTGGGGTGAAATGTTCCATAAATGTGAATCAAATTCATCTGATCCCGTGAATTGTTTAGAGCAGTGGTCAGCAAACTCATTAGTCAACAGAGCCAAATATCAACAGTACAACGATTGAAATTTCTTTTGAGAGCCTAATTTTTTAAACTTAAACTTCTTCTAATGCCACTTCTTCAAAATAGACACGCCCGGGCCATGGTATTTTGTGGAAGAGCCACACTCAAGGGGCCAAAGAGCCGCATGTGGCTCATGAGCCGAGTTTGCTGATCACTGGTGTAGAGTCACTGTTTCCTCGTTAAGTTTTTGTCTGAAAGATCTATCCAGTGAGGTCAGTGGGTGCTGTTAAAGTACTATACAGTGGTACCTCGAGATACGAGTGCCCTAACATACGAGATTTTTGAGATACGAGCCATCGAGCGAACAATTTTTGCTTTGAAATACGAGCAACATTTGAGATAGGAGTAATTGCGCGGATAGGCCGGCTGCACACGACCCACCAGTTTACCGCAACTCGAGCGTCCCATAGTTTCCCAGACCTCAAGGTTACGGAATTAATTAAACTCGTATCTTGAGGTACCACTGTACTATGACTGTATAATTCCTTTAAAATTCTCTAGAAGTTTTCTTATTATTTAGGTGCTGCTATTTTGGGTACATATATGTTTACCAGGATTATATCCTCTTTTGTATCTACCCCTTTAGCATTATTTAGTGACCTTTGTTGTCTGATGTATTGCTACTCGAGCTTTTTTTTCCATTTGCATGGATATATTTGTTAATCTTTCACTCTCATCCAGTGTGAGTCTTTTGTTCAAAGGTGGCTCTCTTATAGACATCAAATAATTGGATCATATTTTTTTTTTATTCATTCACCTACAGTATATTTTTTTGCTTGGAGCACTTGTTTAAATTTAAGGTTATTATTAATAGGTACTTATTTATTGCCATTTTAATTATGTATTCCTAGGGGGATATATATATATATATATATATATATATATATATATTTCTTCTTCTCATTACAGCAGTCCCATTAGCATTTCTTGCAGTGCTGATTAGGTGGTGATAAACTCCTTAGCCTTTTGTGTCTTGGAAGCTCTTTATTTCACCAACTATTTTGAATGATAGCCTTGCTGGATATAATAATCTTGGTTTCAGATCCTTGCTGTTCATTAAATTGAATACTTCATGCCCTTCCCTTCTGGCATATAGAGTTTCTGATGAAAAATCAGCTGTCAGTCTTATAGGAGCTCCTTTGTAGCTAGCAAATTACTTTTCTCTCTGTCTTTAATATTTGGCATTTTAATTATGATGTGCCTGGAAGTGGGAGTCTTTAGATTCTTCTTTCTTGGGACTCTCTGTGCCTCCTGAACTTGTGTAACTTTCTCCTTCACAAAGTTAGGGAAGTTTCTGCCATTATTTTGTCAAACACATTCTCTATCACTTGCTTGCTTCTCCTTCTCTCCCTCCTATTATGCAAATATTGTTACATTCCCTGTTGTCCCACAGCTCCCTTGAGCTGTCCTCTCCTATTTAACTGTTTTTTTTATTTTTGGTTCTCTGATTGAGTAGGTTTTTTTCCTGCCCTTCTAATTCACTGATCTGATCTTCAACTTCCTCCAATCTGCTGTGTATTCCTTCCAATGCGTTCATTTAGTGCTATGTCATTATTTATGTCTATTGTTTTTTTCATAGTTACTATCTCTCTTCTCATGCTGTTGAGCATCTTTGCCATTATTCTGAGCTCTGTATCTGAAATTTTTTATCCCCATTTCATTTAGCTTTTCTTCTGGAAAATTCTCTTATTCTTTCATTTAGGAGTTGTTATTCAGGCTGGATTTGCCTCAGACCATTGACCACACAGTGGGGCAAGAGGTCTTCCATTTTGGCTGCCTGTTTGTGTTTGTATCTATGTATTAGGTAGATCTGCTTCAACTCTCAATCTCTAGTGCAAAACAATGTCAGACGTTGTTGGTTACTGACCCTGAGTACCCTGTTTGGACCTAGCAGCAATCCATAGCTTATCATTCCTTCTCCTGGGGCTGTGTGTCTTTGGAAAGGGCCAAGATGTGCACCAATGTCTGCTTTTCTTAGCCCAGAGCCCCAAAGGAGATCAGGCAGTCTCAAAGCCTCCAGAGGTCTGCCTCTGCCTGCAGTCTGATTGTCAGGGTGGGGCAAGAGGTCTTCCAGCAGACAAAAACCACCTGGAGAGCAAAAGTCCATGGAGAAAAATGTCCTCCGCAGCATAGGGGAATGAATCAGAAAACCTGGGTGGCTACCCTCTAAATCTAAAGCCCCCAACCCTGGACTCTCCTCACACAGCTCCAGTCCACTCTGCCCTTCCTCTGGCGGAGCCAAAGGTAAGTGGCTACATACACAATTTTGTACTTTGGCCCTTTAAGAGGGTACCTGCATTTCCAGCCATCTCTTGCTGGCAGACAGCAACCCTGCTGCTTTTCACAGCCACATGTTTTGTGGGCACCTTTTGAGAGCATCCAGTTCTGGCTCTCTGGGCTAGGGAGCCCAGCTTGAGTTTTAGACCCTGGAGTTCTCAGTAGGAACCCCCCACAGCAGAGATCTCTCTCCAGACCTTCAGCTGCTATCTGTGGAAACCTGGCTGGCCCCTTCGCATCTCTACACTTCCTGCCAGTCTCCTTTTTCGTTCTTGGTTATCAGGGTTCTCTCCAGCTAGTCTTCAGTTGATTTTTCAGGGTGTTTTTTTCTGTATTTTAGTTGTATTTCCAGTTTGGTTCTGGGAGAGTGTCAGTGTAGCTTCCACTTACTCCACCACCATTTTTAAGACTCCGGGTTCATTGCTTTTTAATCTAACTGCAATGTATGGGTAAGGTCACTAACCTGCCACTTCCTTCAGGAGCATCCTGAGCACCTGACAGATTTACCTGGGCTCTGGATCCTGGTGCCTGTCATTTTCTGTAGCCAAGAATCCAGTGGGAAATAATCCTTAGAACGATGTCATAAGATCATTTTATACTTTAACGTCCTGAGGACTGGGTCTTGCAGAGTGGGGATGTTAAAAATAAGATACTGTTCCCCACCCTACTTGCGGGTTACAGCACAGCCAACCCCTCATAACTCGGATACAACCTCTCAGTCACACTATGGAACAAAGGGATCAACCCCAGGCCATTCCATGAACTGAGTAAGAGCCTTTCTATTATAGTTAGCAAGAGACCAAGGACTCCTCTTTTAGTTAACAGCTTGAGATTGCTTCTAAGCTCTGCTATAAATTTCATTTTTTAAAGAGATAGCCAATTTTAAATCTCAGGTCTTCAATTGCAAGTCTTTACATACTAAGTTTAGTAACTTAGGAAAAGGAGCTGGGATCTTTCTCATTTGGTTAAAGCAACCTATATACTTGGATTACATCAAGACCTTGCTTTAAGCACCTAACTCATACTAACAGGTAAAATAAATGAAATATTACATTGACTTAAGAGTTAATCTAGGAGTAGAATCTATGGGGAGAATAATAATTAGGTGTGTCGGTGGGACAGATAGGCATGGAGAGGTAGAATAGTAAATCTAAGGTGGACAAGGAGGATTGAGCTAACTCCACTGATGATAAGGTTACTAATATGGATTTAGATGGGTTTCCCGCCACACCAAGATTGTCAATCCAGGTTTACTGTTTGAAAGGGCCCACTTCTGCTCCTTATCCACACTTGTTTCACAGACAGAAATCTTCACTTTGTCTTTACTATAAATGGGCACAAAAGAGTCTCTGAAGGGAGACTGGTACTTGCTTCATTATAAATGCTAACAGTACCAAACTTCTTTAATCTCTCTCTTTCCCTCAAAACACACACTCCCACAGGGAACCAGAGTGTCTGTAGGATGAATTCCAGGCCATAGCAACTGCACTGCCCTGGGATCTAAGCAGATCTTGGCTGACCAGGCATTAAATCCTTTCCAGGAGGAGACAGCAAGCCTGCCTTTAGGCTTTTTGTTTTTGTTTGTTTGTTCGCTAAGAATCTCCATCTTCTCTGCAGAGACAAAAAGAGAGGCATGGGAAAGCTTATGGTGGCTCCAGGGTTTGATCTCAAAGGCATTTTCTTCACCTAACTCACTCCCTCCCCTCTAACATTTGGAAAGAAAAGAAAAGGATCTGGGGGAGTTTGGGATAAGTTTTGGGTCAAAGGTAGTCCAGGCTTCGACCATGTAAGTAAGTGGTCTAGGTTTAGGGCATGCCTTAGAGCTAAATGCAATTTATATTCCAAAGAAAGAACCTGCTCACCCTGCAGGGTTACTAGCCTGGCCGCAGGTAAAGGAGGGATACATAAGACTGGATAAAATCCATCTTCCTTCATGTAGTTCTCTCTCCTCCCCTTACCCCACTCAAGTGCCAGCTCTCTGGCTGGCTCAGAGCCGGCGCTCTGGAGGCGCCTCAGAGTGGGTCTAAGGGTTCTGTGTTCTTGGCGGGCAGAAACTGGGACCCACCCGAGCCCAGGAGCAGAGGCGGGGGAGGGGTGGCTTGCGCCCTGCGGGGGAATGCTAGGCGCGGTGCGCCGGGCAGTCTCCAGTGTCCGGCGCGCACCGGTACCAATCTCCCACTGCGGTAGCATCCAGACATGACACTGCAGCTGCAACAAAGCGCCGCCGCCGCCAGCCCTCAGCGCCCCACACCGCAGCCGTGGGCCCACACCATCCGGAGAGAGCAGGGGCCAGAGGCTGGGGAAGGGGGGAAGGTGGAGCATGAGGGGGTCGAGTAGGGGAAAAGCCCTGAAATGCGCAGGAAGCCCGCACCTCTAGCGCCTCCTCCAACGAAGCCCGATTGCAAGGAAAACAACCCGCCTTCATTCCCTAGTCCCAGCTGAGCCCTGCGACTCCGCCAAATAACCGGTCGGAGCCCTGCGGTGTGTTGCCTTCCCGTGCCAGCCCCCACCCCAACCGGCCCGACACCGCGCCCCCCGCAGTCCACGCCCGGGGACCCGCCCCGCTCAGGGGGAGCTGCGCCTCCAGCTCCCGCGCGGCCGCAGCCCGCGGTCCCCCGAGCGAGCGCTTACCAAGAGGAGGAAGCTCGCGACCATCGTGGCTCCCGCGACGCGGCTGCAGGAGTCGAGGACGGTGCTGCCGCTCGCAGAGGTTCCCATGGCTGAGCCGGGGGCTCGCAGGGGCGCCGGGAGCGCGTGGCTCTCCGGCGGCTGGAATCGGCGCCTGCTTCTGCCCAGCGCCGCATCCACCGCCGCCGCCCCGGCCGGGAGCCCATCTACCTCCAACACCCCATAAGCACTGCGGCAGCCGGGCGGCCGGGCCGTTGGGCAGAGGAGGGAGGCGGCGACGGAGGCTCTCGGGGTGTTCAGCACCTGCCCAGCGGCGCGGCCGCCCGGGCGGGGAGAGACAGCCTCGGCTGCAACCGGCGCCTCCCCGTGCTCTCCTCCGAGAGCGGCTGCGGAGAACAAGGGGAGAGGGCTGGGCGCGAGAGAGCAAAGAAACAACTTCCCATAGCGAAGCTTCCAGGCACTGCCAACCACCCTCCTCCGCTGCCTGCACCCGCCAGCGAGGGACTAAGTCGGTGGCCGCCGGGCGTGGGGACACACGTGGTGGCGCCGAAGGGGCGGAGGATCGGCCCTTTGTGACGTCACCCGGGAAGAGGAGGGTCTCTTTGTAGAATCCGAACTGGGAAGGGAAGGCTTTCCCGGTGGGGCAAGGAGGAAGAGGGTGCCCCTTGGCGTTCGCTGAAAAAACTGCAGCTGCTTTCGGTCCCAAGGAAAAAACGCGAGGGCATGCATACCCGGGCCACAAGTCCTTTTTCCTCTGGTGATTCCGAGTAAATAATATCTGAGACAGGCGCCTTCCTGTTGTTTCGGACCCGAGGATTAAAAACAGCCATCGAACATGAGCACTTAGATCAACTGCGTGTCAAAAGAGACTAGTGATTTGGCTCTCAAACTTGGCTGCGTTTTAGAGTCACCTGGACAACTTAAAACACATACTGAGACCCGGTCCCACCCAGGGATTCTGATTTAATCAGAGCTGGGTGTGGCCTGGGCATTTGTAATTTTAAAAGTTCTCCAGGTGATTTTAATGGGGGCCGAACTTGGAAAACTTCCAGGCTAACGAATGCAGCCAAGGAAATCCAGGTTAAGGATTCCAAACCCCAAGGCCCTGCAGTTGGCTCCATGAAGGATCCCGGGGAGGTCTTGGAAATCCTTGAAATGGTGGGCAGGTGCATTTTCCTAATTAAAGCACATAGAGGTTTTGAATCAGATTGTCATAGAGATAAGAAACACCACACCACCCCCCCAAAAAAGTGTTAAAACATTTCAGTTGCGTTCCAAATGTCTTTGTGCATGTGGGCGGGTAGAAAGAAAGGTAGTACCCTGCTTCAGAGCAACCAGAGTTTCCTCCTGGATGGCTGGCATCTCCCACATTGCTGGAGGTGAGAGTGGTACAGAATACTAAGAAGCTAGGAACATCTCAGGACAAGTGTCTAGAACTTAGTTATTCATCATCTTCAATCTGTCACTAACACCTGCTAGCTCTATCTTAATCAATCCTAACCTATCGCTATCTTTTTCCCCTGGCCCCTCTTCTATAGCCCCTCTGCTCTGGTCTAGGCTGCTTACGTAGATGGTTACACAAACCTCAGGATTGGCATCCCTGCCTCTCCTTTTGCCTGGACTTCTGAATCCTTAATCTCTTCTTTATACCCGAAGGAAAATGAACTTTTAAGAACCCAGATCTGATCATGTCCTTCCCTCGCCCAAGGTCAAACAAGCACATACAGATGTGGCACCTTGAGCCTTGACTTCCTATATCCCACCTTAGTTTCCCATCCCCCAAACCTGCCAATCCTTGTGAACTGTGGGTTCACATACTAATCCCATTAGATCATTGTTTCTTAACTACCTGGTCCCTTAAATACCTGGTCCCGGTCATACTTCCAGGCTTGTGTTAGGTATTATTTTCTTTTGATTTTCCCTCCTCTGCTTATTGACTTCTCACTGACCCACCCTTTAAGACCAAACTCAAATGCTACCTCATCTGAGAAGCTTTTTCCAATGCCCTCTCTTCACTTTCTCTTCCCTCATTTGAAAAGGCTTCGTTGTTCCTTCCTCTAGTTCCCCCCTCTTCCTTCCCCTCCCGCACCACGGGTCTCTGTTATAGCATGTATGACATTATACTACTGTTGGCTTACCTCTCTGTGTTCTTGAGCAGACTTTGAGTTCTTTGGGGCCGAAGTTCATATTTTAATCTTCTTTATATGTCCATACTTGAGATTCAAGACATTTGCCTGGCTCAATAAATATTTGCTGAATGAAACAAACTTAGGAAGTTTGATAAGCAGTAGAATAGTTAACACACCTGGTATACCTTTTCATTTTCCAAGTCTTACTTCAAACATCCCGAATTGTGTTATGAAAACAATAACATGTTTAATCTTGTATGTTACCAAAGTGCCATTTCTCAGTCTGGGGTTAAACAACTGGCCTGCAGCTCTGTTTCCTTAGGAGAATTCAGTAAGAACTTGCTGTTCTTTGGCCTAAGGAGTAGCAGCCAGTCAGTAATAGATTGCAAGATTAAGTGCATGAGCATGAGTTTGACCAAGTCTCCATGGTGACAAGGCACTTACAGGTAAGATGAAATGGGAACAGAATTGCAAAGCTGGAAGGATTTCAGGAGCTTCCTTTTCTCTGGGATGATAAAAGAGGAATAATTTGAAAAATAAAATAAAATAGGCAATCCTTTGAAGGCATGACATATTTGTCTCATTCCCAAGAACAGTTGGGTAATTAAATTGTTTCTTCCTTTGCAGGAGAGAACCTGCAGTATTGTGAAAAGAGGAACTCATCTTGAATTGCCTGTTATCCACTTGTATTAGAAGTCCACACCTGTAATGTTTTCATTTTGCCATAAGCTTTTTCCACTCAGAATCCTGAATCATTTCTCACTTGATGGGAGAATTGATGAGAAAATAGACTTCGTTTAATAGCTTAATGGAAAGATAATGGTTTTTTTGAGCCACCAGATATGGAGTAAATCTCCCTTGTATTATTTAATTGGGTAGGTTTAGGTAAGAACCTTGCTATTTTTTTTTTGTTTATTTGTTTTTTGTTTGTTTCTCCAATTACAAGACAGTAAAAACTGTCTCATGGTGATAGTATGAGGAATAAATGAGGTACAATATGTAAAATTCCCCACACTGCACTTGACCCTTAGTAAGTACTCCATAAATTAACTCTTCTTCTCCAATCCCCTTTGGAGATGATAATCTTTCATGAGTTACTTTAGAGAAGAAACATTAGGTTTAAAAGTTTGAAATTTCCTCAGACACACATTAGAATTTGGGGTTAAGATGGCTAGAAAAATTGCTTACCTGATATGCAATATAGTGTCAAGAAAAGATAGTGGTTGGGCACTCTGATTTCTGACCTTGGCTCAGGCATTTGCCAGCTGTGTGAATTTAAAGAAGTCACTGCAGTTCTCTGCCTTTGTTCACATTTTCTTTTAAGCTTCCCAATGCACAAAATGACAAATATAGGTCAATCAATCTTTTATTATCCTTTCTGCGACTGAAGTTCCAGGATTCTAATTGGCTCATGTAAAATACTTTCTTTTGGCGATGAGGAGTTGAAATTGTTTGAAGTAGGAAGGCAGAGAAAATTGAAGTGAGGATTTGGGGAGGAGGAGGTCCAAGCAGATGCTGGGAGATGTGGAAGGAGCATGGAATACAATTAACTTGTGGTTAGGAGTTGTTTGTCCAGTTTGGGAATCATGGAGTCCTTGGGTTTTCCACATTTCTCACTTGCTCTCTCTGACTGATCTCCTTTCATCCACTCAATCACCAAATATTTATGGAGGGCAGGCTTCAGCTTATCACTGTGCTAATGTTGTGGCAGAATGCACAGGAAAATGGTCAGCCGGCACTCTGAGGGAGGAAAGTTTAACCTTTATTTTGCATATCTGCTAGTCCAGGGGAATTCGGATCGAAAGCCTGAACTGAACTCTTGGGGAGACTCTGATCTATATGCCAATATCTCCTCCTATGGCGAGCCCCTGAGGGTCCCCACCGCTCCACCCAAGTCAGTCTTGGTGGGGCCTTGGGGGTATGCTCCGCAGCTCAAGTCAGCTATGGCAGAGCCCTGGGATTAGGCTCTGCAGCTCCACCCAAGTCTGTCTGAGTGGGGAAGTAAGACTACAGTTTTATCAAGATACTGAACTAGGTTGCAAGCCTCTCTCCCCCCACCCGTTTTTCCTTTTCACTAAGAGGCAGGGTTGCAAACAGCACATCAAGCAAGTTCTCTGCTTTCCAGAAGTTTTCATAAAATCAGATAGATGAGATGAACGTACACGAAAGCCTACAAGACCAGTCTGCAATTTAGTGCTGAGATGGGTGGCCTGAAATGTACAGATATAGAAGAAGACTTTTGAAGTTTTGATTACTTGAAGAAGGTTGGAGGGGATATTCCCCGAATGGGGAAATTTGTGTTGGGATTAACTGGTTGGGTTTCTGAGCCAGGAGAGCAATACAAGCAAAGGCACAGAGACAACGAAGACATGATATTGCCATTTCTATCTCTAAGACCAAATACCCTTATAGAACTAGAAGCCCAGTTCAAGAAATCGTGCAGCCCCACCCACCCACTTGCCCTGCCCACCCACCTGCTGCTCTGCTACGCTCACAGCCCCTCCCACCCACTGCTGCCAGGCTTGCTGTGATCAGAGCCTGTGGTCTACACCACATGAGCTGTGGGCTGCAGGGAGGGACCAAGAGGTGCTCCATGAACCTGCTGGTGACCAGTCTTTTGCCGCTTGCTTTTTATAATATAGATAGTAAGAAGCTAGGAAAATTCAAGAACAAGCAGATTATATAGTTAAACAGCAGTTTTCAGCCACCTAGTAAATCCTATTTTCCCTAACCCAAGGACACTTAAGAGTAGATGGTTTGCGCTCTTCCCTAACCAGAGGGTAAATAGCTTAAGTCACTCTACTCAGGGAGACAAATAACAGAAACTCAATTAAAGCCGAAACCGGTTTGGCTCAATGGATAGAGCGTCGGCCTGGGGACTGAAAGGTCCCAGGTTTAATTCCAGTCAAGGGCATGTACCTTGGTTGCAGGCACATTCGCAGTGTGGGATGTGCAGGAGGCAGCTGATCAATGTTTCTCTCTCATCAATGTTTCTAACTCTCTATCCCTCTCCCTTCCTGTCTGTAAAAAAAATCAATAAAATATATTTTTAAAAAAAGAAATCCAATTAAGGGCTATTTGCCAACTACACCCAAGGGCAGACAAATTAAGAGAATAAATCTTATTTTGCTACATCAATATAAAGCTGATGAATAGTCTAGTGATCTACCTCTAAGACCTCCCCCAAATTCCCAGCCTTTAAAACCCCTGAAAATGAAGGTCCCAGTGTGCTCTCCCTCAGGAGAGCGAGACCTTGCCATTTCCTTTCCTCTCTTCTTCTCCCCCTCAGGCACATATCTTCTAAACTCCAAGGGACTCCAGAGACTAGCAACCAGGGGAGCAATGGGCAGTAGCAACTCATCTCCTTGAACCTGGCTAACCCCTTGAACCTATCTTCAAGACCCCCTTTTCTCTGCCTTCCCAGTGAGCCAAACAGCCCAGCATAGGTTCTCTTGCTATTTCTTCTATGCTCTTCCTAGTTTCACTGTCTTAAGTATGTTTTTGCTGTGATCAATAAATTCTTGCTTGCTTTTCTATACCCTGCCTCTTGATTAAAATCTTTCCTTCAAGATGATAAGAATCGAGGTCTGTGATAATACTCTGTCCTTCCCCAGCCCCCTTCAATCCTACTGAGCCTGCTCTGTATCCTGCTCATGGTTTCTAATCTATCTAACTCTCGCTGCTCTCCCAGTCTGTCTTCTCTTCTCCTTTTGTCACTTCAGAAGTGTTGCCCCCAGAAGTGTTGTTCACCATGTGGCCTACCATCCTCACCGTACAACGTTAATATTGACAGAAAACCTGTCTTCATTTTCTCATGTCAGTGTTGGTAAAGAAGTCCTGAACATGCTAACAACTCCATGCTGTCCTACCTCAGCTCTATCCTCACTGCTCACAGCAATCATGCTTTTCTCTTTTACTTCTATTTTCCTCAAATCCTCTTATCTTTACCAGATAAGCTTGACATCTTGACTGTGCAATGAAGCTTCCTTCTTCACAAGTGTGAGTCATTATTGAGAAATCAATAGAGAGCCAAAAACCAGGATTACAGGATTTATTAGGAGAAAGAGACCTGTCAGGCTATCTTGCAAGGGGAGAACAGCAACAGGTGCAGAGATGAACATGGCTTTTGAGGGGAGGAATGGGAAGAAATGTTGGCTTAGTGTACTCAGCACATGCTGATTGTTGGTTTAATGCAGTGGTTGGCAAACTTCGGCTTGAGAGCCACGGTTTGCCACTCTGTTGACTAATGAGTTTGCTGACCACTGGATAGGGGCTTAATCACAAGGAGCAACAACAGCCTGTAATTATTGTTGCCTTTCAATTAGGCATTTTGCAAAACAAAGGAGTAGTTTTCTCCTTTTGCCACCTTCAAATAAAGAAACCTGATTCTATTTGCAATGGGAGCACAGAGAGAATTTGGGGCACTATAATGGAGTAACACTAATAGTCAGCAACATGTATTAAACATTTACTGTGTACTAGTCACCATGTTAGTCCTTTACATGCATTATCCCATTTGATCAACCCAGCAAACTTTTGAGGCATAGTGTGAGATTTGTGGGGCAGGGAATAAAGACAGAGAGTCCAGGCCAGTCAAAAGAAAGAGCTTTTAATCTTGTACTCCCGGGGGAGGTTCACCGGTATTAGGGAAGGGCCTGAGGAGTCACATTGGGTGGAAGCTGAGACACTTTTTTTAATACAGCTGTTCAGTGAGGGTGGAGGGAATTTCTGCTGCAGGCAGGGGTTCCAGGAATGGAGTTAATATCTGTGTCACCATTTGCCTAGAGCACTGGTCTGTCACAGGTTCCAGGGAGGGACCAGCATTTGTGTCACCATCTGTCTGGTGCACTAGTCTGTTATCTGCATCACCATCAGCTTCTGGAATTCCTCTGATCTAACACGTAGATTATTGAAATCCTCATCCCCATTTTACAGATGAGTAGACTCAGGCTTATAGAAGTTTTATAACTTGCCTATGGTCACATACCTAGTCACTGGAAGAGACAGAACTTGAACTCAAGTCTTAGGCCTTCATAGCTTAACTCTAGCTAATACATAAAAGATTGCTTCACAGTAATAGATTATTGGTTGCAGAAAAAATTTTTAGATGAATAGATACACAAGCACCTCTCTTGAAAGGAAAATTGTAAGAGCAACATTATAAGAGCTCTTATTGGAAATTATAAGAGCAACATTGAAGCCTCTGACAAATGGACAGAAAAACTTCCTTGGCAAAAAAAAAAAAAACTGGATCCAGAGTCACTTTCTTACACAATGGAAATTTAGGCAATATTACCACACATTCCCCAGTTTCCCCAGTTTACTGTCACACACATACAACCTGCCTCACCCTTTCAAGAGCCTTTAAAGTTGTTGTTGTTGTTGTTTTATGACTAGCCTGTAACAACTAATCTGAGGGGTACAGGGAGGTGTTCAGATCTTTTTCTCAGGAGGAAATTTTCCCTTCTGATTAAATCTTTCACTTTTATTTCCCACAGCACTTATTATATATAGTGTTTTACAAGGGATATCTCAAAGGTCTTAGTGCAGTTTGAAACTTTATTACTTTCAGAAGAATATGTGTTACAAACTTACCAAAAATTTTAGAAGTTTAATTTTTCAACATTTTTGTACAGTTACTACATTTTTTTTGGAATAACACATATTTAATTGAATTTTCCCCCTCTAAATGAAGATAGCAAACATTGACTAAAACAAAAAAAGTTTAATAATACAATTATTCAGAATGAATAACAGTAAAGAAGATTTGCTGTTGTTTTTAGTGGTGGTGGTGTTTGTAACAAATGCAAGAGAGAGAGAGAGAGAGAGAGAGAGAGGAGAAGGAGAAGGAGAAGAGGAAGGAGGAGGAAGAGGAGGAAGAGGACGAGGAGGAGGCGGAGGAGGGGGAGAAGGGAGAAAGAAACATTGATTTGTTGTTCCATTTATTTATGCATTCATTGGTTGCTTCTTATATGTACCCTGACCAGGGATCAAACCTAAAACTTTGGCTTATGGGGACAATGCTCTAAACAACTGAGCTATCGGCCAGCACCCATATACACTTTTGGAAAAATTAAAGCTTAAAATTGCATTTAGATTTTGGGACATCCTACACATACTATGCCTTAGGCTACATTGAAGTAACTTGCTTGCACCTGCAGTCACTTCCCAAGCCACATGAACACCCAAACTTTGCTCAAAAAAAATCATTTCACTAAAATATTTAAAAGCCTTACATTAATCAGCCATGTGGTGCCACTTTGCAGGTTGTTGGCCATCTCTCTTCACAGCACTAAAATTAATGCTAAATAAAAAATTCAAAATGATGAGCACAATGGATATTTTAACTGCTTTGTAGACAGTGTTTGAAAACCCAGGCTACTTACATGTCTGTTCCACAAATCAGTTAAATCCTGTCTTTAAGATAGAGCTGTTCACTATTTTTAAAAGTAAGAGTTGAACATGCCTTTATTGGTTGCTGAATTGGTATTTTCTGAAATTTTTCTCTTAGAAGTAATTGTAAAAATGAGTGTCATTTTAAGGCATTAAATTACTGTTTGCCTAATAAAAATAATTATACCTGTTTACAAGCATTTGAAGAAAAAAACACTCCCTCATTTCTATTGCTTTCCCCCTCCACTACCACCCCCAGATTCTCTGGCTGGGTGGGCTAGGATAGAGGGATTTGCAAAGCAGAGAACAGAAACTAAGGATGGGGAAGCCGGGGCTAGGGAGTGAAGTGTTATCTCTGCAGAGATCAGAGATGTATATAACTTTAAATTTCACGCTTAGAAACTTTCAGAATGAGCGATTCCTGTATGCCAGAACTTTTCAAAAATATATCATATTAATCCTGTGAGGCAAGAATCCTTAACCATATTTTACAGATGAAAAAATAGATTTTCAGAGGCAAGCAACCAGTCCAAGATCACACAACCAAACGACAAAACTGAAGTCCAACTTGACTGCTTTCAGATGACACCTGGTGGTAGAAACAGGCACAGTTTGAGAAGTGCCGCTTTATCCAGCTAGGATCAGAGAAGAATTTGACCCTTGCTGAAGACAGGCTCTCTAAATTCACAATATATATTGCCACCACCACCACCCTGCCCCATTATTACATATCCAAAGTATCGAAAGGTTATTTTTGCTCTCTTTTTTATTCTTTTTCTACCTATTCGTTGCAAAGATTAAGTGCCCATTACGTGCTAGTGATGGTTCTGAGTACATGGCAAAAACCAAAATAGATAATAACTCCTACCTTTATGAAACTTACTAAGAGATAAAAATAAATACTTCAGTTATTTTTAATGGGCTGAATTGTGTCCCCAAAAATTCATATGTTAAAATCCTAAACTCCAGTACCTCCTAATGTGGCTGCATTTGGAGACAGGGCCTTGAAAGAAGTATTTAAAGTAAAATGAGGTCATTAGGGTAGGCCTAATCCAATAGAACTAGTATTCTTATAAGAAGAATGAGGACACAGGCTTGTACAGAGGGAAGACCATGTGAAGACACAGGGAGACAACAGCCACCGTGAAGACAGGTTTAGGATGAGCTACCAATGCCCATTGCTCCCCTGGTTGCAAATCTCCTGGGGCCCCAATGTTTTTCTTCTGCAAGGAATGTGAAAAGGCTGGATCCTGCTAAATAAAGAGCCCTGCTGTGCTGGGACCTGGATATTTTCTCAGAGTTGTTTGTGAAGATTAAATAAAATGACATATGGAATATGCTTAGGACAGTGCCCCTTCCCTTAAGTGCAAAATAAACATTACCTCTTGTTATTGCAACACCCCAGCACGCCCTTTGCTCATGCTATTTCCTCCTTATGATTTCTATGAAAATCTCACACATTTCTCCAATTTCCCAAACTAGAATTTTTAACTGGCTTTATTTCTTATTTAGCATCTGTTCAGTATTTCTGAGAAGCACCATCACAATTATCCCCAAAGTTGGCCGATCAGAGGAATCATCTGTGCTACTCGTAAAAAATACAGAGTCACTATCCTATCTCAGAACTTCTGGATCCTGAAATGTGCATTTTTAATAATGTGATCTTTATGATGAACAACTTTTAAGAAGCATGATTATATAGCATAGTTCTCAAATACCTGGCTTTTAAGTCAGACTGATCTGCCTTTTGAATTTCCCACTTTAGCAAGCTCAAAGACCCAGGTAAGTTTCTTAACTTCTCTAAGTCTCAGCTTAGAGATATGTCCTCATCTGTAACATGGGAATACTAATTGTACCTACTTCATAGGATTGTAGTGAGAATGAAATGGTATCTTATGTAATTCATTTACCCCAAAGCCTGACAAAGTAAATGCTCAGTCAATGTTGGGCTATATCAAGTGCCTACTATGTGCACACTACCTTTTTTCCTATCTTCCTTTGGGAGATAATACTAAATTGTATAAATTATACATACTGAATAATTACTATGAGAAAACAAGTTCATAGAATTTAGCTACTTTATCCAAGATCATAAAGCCAGCCAGCGGCTGAGCCAAGATAATCAGTCTAAACTTTCGTTGCTTCTAAATACACCTTCTTGCCACTATGTCACATTGAAACACAAGATCTCATCTCCTTCTTTAAACTGCTATGGCATTGCTTTTGCATCTCTCATGGTATCATGATGTCTCTGTCAAGTTTTCAACTTAATCATGTCCTATCGCCTCTGTAGACCAGTGGTTTTCAACAGGGGGCAACTTCCCCCTAGAGATCATTTAACAATATCTGGAGATATTTTTTGTCTTTACAGTTTGGGGAGGGCAGTGATTCTGGCATCTAGTGGATAGAGCCCAGGAATGCTGTTAAGCCTCCTACAATACACAGGACAGCTGGTCCTTTCCCAGGAGGAACTATCCAGCTCAACATGTCAACAGTGCCGACGATGAGACAGTTTAGACTCAGTTCCCTAAGAGCAGAAAGCAGATACTGTTGATGTTCTTGTCCTGTACAACAGTCTTTCTCAACAACCTGCATTTCACAAGTACTCAGAAGCTGCCTAAATCACCCAAAAGGTCTGAGTTATTTGGTCTGGGTGAGGCCTGGGCATCAGTCTATTTTAAAGCACTGAGGTGATAGAAATATTCTAAAGTTGCATTGTGACAATGTTCACACAATTCTGCAAATTTACTATAAATCATTAATTGTATACTTAACACGGGTGAATGTTATGGATATATAAATTAAACCTCAACAAAACTGTTAAAAAGAAAGAAAAGAAAAGCTCTCTAGGTCTCCTTATTTGCCTTCCATGAGTGAGAACTGTTATTCTTAAGCAGGTAGTTAGTGCTTTGTTCATAGTAGCCACTCAGCAAATATTCACTGTGTAAATTGAAATGTCACTGGATTGATTTAAATGTGTGGGACAAATGGACTTTATATCAAAGCCAGAATGTAACTGCTTTAAGTTCCTTTAAAGGTTATAAGCCTTTCATAGAAAACTGCATTACATTAAAAAGGGGTAAAGCTCTGGCCAGCTAGTTCAATTGGTTCTGATATACCAAGGCTGTGGGTTCGATCCCTGTCAGGGCACATGTAAGAATTAGCCAGTGAATGCATAAGTAAGTGGAACAACAAATTGATGCCTCTCTCTCTCTCTCTCTCTCTCTCTCTCTCTCTCTCTCTCTCTCTCTCATTAAGCAATAATTTTTTTAAAGGGGGAAAAGTTCTTTGGCCCAAGAGCTTTGGCAGTTGGTCACTCTGGAGCTGGCTGAGTGGCTCCCTGGGGACCATTGTGACATGGCACATGAAAGGACACCCCATATACATTCCACCAAGCAAGGCACTCAGCTTCTGCACCCAGAAAAACAGGAAACATCTATTTTCCCAGGGAACATTGGGGAAATGGGTTGGCCATGTGGCCATGAACTCATCCGTATGCTTAAAGATTTGCTATGCACTATCTGTCAATACTTTCCTTTTCCAATTAAACTATATATTTTTCTGATTGAGAGCTGTAAGATGAAACTGGCCTATTTGTATGGGTTGGTATGTTATTGCAGGCCTGTGTGAAATCCTGAGTTTAAATGAACTAGAAAAAGATAATTTTTGTAAATTTAAATTCTTTATTTCTTAAAGTATTACTTTAAAGATATATATCGTATTTAAAGTATTACTTTAAGACATATAAAGGATAGGTCTCCTTTATCCCCCATTGACCTCTCCCCTGCCTCTCGTCCTCCCACCCCCACCCCCGCCGCCCAGCACATGCCCTTGCCCTCCTACTGTCTGGTCCATTGGTTATGCTTAAAGAGCATCTTTTTGACTGTGAGTGTTGCCTTTCATCTGGAGAAAAGAGTGATTATCTACTTTAGATTTATTGTAGGAAAAATAAATTGTCCCCTCCCTTTGTGGCAACAGCAGAAGAAGTTGAGTCACTGTATTTGTGGAGCATGAGACACAAGATCTAGCTTCCCCTTGCTGGGGCCCCTTTAAAAAAAAAAAGAGGCGTGCTCTCTTTCCCAGGAGCATGCCAATGCCGTCCCTTTCCACCTTTTCTTCCCCCCACATGCATGTATCTCCTAAACTATAAGGGATCCCACGAAACTTGCAATCAGGGAGCAATAAATAGGCAATGGCAGCGAGTCCCAGGCTCACTCCCTGAACCTGTCCCCAAGGTCCCTTTTCTCTGACTTCCCAGTGAGCCAAAGCAGCCCCGCCTAGGCTCATTCCCCACCTAGTTCCTCTCTCTTGCTTCTTCTATCCTAGGCCCTTCCTTATTTCACTGTCCCCAGCTTTAATAAACATCCTCTAACAAATCTAAAATAAATAAAATAAAATAACATTAAGATGAGTGAGTGTAGGTAGCCTCTCTGTGGCTGAAAACATTTCCTTCAATTTTGTTTTACCTAAAGGACCCTTGTCTGATGAGGACTTTCAGACTTTTCTTCTATCACTGGCTGCCAGGCGGGTATTTTAAGGGAAATGCAGGGCTCCCTCTATTCTTCTATCTTCATGGTACTTTGGCAATGTGCAGTCAGGCTCATGGACTAATGAGTATTATTTTGGATCTGTTCCCAGGAAGGCATGCACGCTGGATTCATCATACACCCGTCCTCCTTTGTTCCTCTCCTTTCTGACAAGGTGGGTTTTTCTTCATGCCTCTCGCAGTTCAGTGACCTTGACTTCTCTGGTTCATCAGCTGGCTATGAAGAAGCTCATCTCCCCCAGGAAGATTCCCCGGCTCCTTGCTGATCAGGGAAAGCCAGGAGAGGCTGGAGAAGTGGCTTTGCTGACCGAGCCCTACCCCCATCAAATCCCATCCAGGCATTTAGATGGACCATGAGACTTCCCTCTGGCCTACTTAGTCACCAGGAAATCTGAGAGACTGGGGAAGCATTTCTGTACATTAAGACTTGTGAGGCAGGGTGTGAATTTCTTCTTCTCCCACCTTATTTAACACTTGGGTGGTGGCAGTAAAACAGTAGACCAAGCAATAGATAGAGACCTCAGGCAAGTTATTCAAACCCTGTGTGCCTCAGTTTCCTCATTTGTAAAATAGAGATAATAAGAGTTTATAATTCATAGACGTAAGTAGTCAATGAATGGGAAATAGGCAATGTAGAAATAGAGGCTTTATCAGCAGAGCGAGGCAATATAGTTATTCTCTGAGCAAAATTTTATATTGACAAAAGACATACTGTTTACTTATAGCTCTGAAGTGCCCCTCATCCAAAGAATCTGAAGGACTTTATGCCTTTTTCAGCTCCACCCAGGGCAAGGTGGAGATACTAGTGACTCCCAGGGCACAGAGACTCAGAAAATGGTCCCTTGGGTTCCCTGTGGAGTGCAAAGAGGAAGAAAAGGATGGGAGAGGGCAGTCAGGGGAGGAGAAAAGACGGACAACATTGGAAAAGGCCCCTGGTGCCAATGGGAGGTTGGCTCTGTAAACACTAAGAGGCAACTGTGGGGACACACAGAAATTGTTGGCACTATCCTCTGCACTGCAGCTGTCCAACAGTAACATGTGGCTTCACCTGTCCAGCCAGTTTGTACCTGACTGAGATGTCTTTCTGGAGGCTTCTAGGAAGGCTGGAAGCACTCTAGTCAGGGTGTCTACAAGGGTTGGTTAAGGGCCAATTCTTTAAGCACCAGAGAGAGAAAATGCAGAGGTCCAAAGAAGGAAAAGAAGAAGGAAAAAAGGAAGGAAGGAAGGAAGGAAGGAAGGAAGGAAGGAAGGAAGGAAGGAAGGGAGGGAGGGAGGGAGGGAGGAAGGGAGGGAGGGAGGGTGGTTAAGAAAGAAAATTTTAAAAAATAAAACAAAGAAGGAGAAAAGAAAGTTAATGCCAAGCTTTTCCTGATACGACAAGACTTATACCATGAGGTGGGATTACAATCAAAACAGAAAGTTACTGCCCTGGTGGGGTACCTCAGTTGGTTGGAGCATCATTCTAATACACCAAGGTTGTGGGTTTGGATCCCTGGTCAGGGGATATATAAGAATCAACCAATGAATGAATAAATAAGTAGAACAACAAATCTCTCTCTGCCCCCCCTTTCTATCTCTCTCTAACAACAATAGAAAGTGATAGAGTTGCATTTACCAATGGTAGGGAAGTTCCAGGAAGAGAGAGACCAATAGGAACAGGGACATAAGGATAAACATTGATTTGAAAACCTACTCTAATTTTTCCATTCACATAGCTTGAAAATTAGGCATTATTTTTTCTATTTCACTCAGAAGATTACAGCACAGTGAGATTTAAAACAATATCCAAACTCATGCAGCTAATAAGTAGTTCCGTCTAGATTTGAACCCAGCATTGTCTGTATCTAGCATCCTTCCTCATCACACTTTCTCTTGGACTTAAGATGAGATTTGAAGAATGATGATGGATTGGATAGATAGTAGTATAAAGAAGGGATGTTCATTAGAAGGAAGTATAGTTTGGACTGGTGTTTGATAAGAGCAAATCCCCAATTTCTTTACTTGGGTAACTGCTGTGTATGAATCAGAGAAGAAGAATGAAAATAGCCCAGTGGCTTTCTTCCTTTGGAAACTGTCCTGATGATCTGGTGTCACCAAATTTTACCTGGGCAGCTCTGTGGAGACAGTTCAACATAGTGCTGGAAAAGTTCCAACAACCTCTTCTGATTTTATGAACAGATGGCACCATTTGGATCACATTTCAGCACTTACAAATTTTGTCCAGGAATTTTTTAGTTGCTTTTCTGTTTGTAATAATATGTACTTTGACATCTTACCTTACTGAAACATTCTCTTTTTAAACTCTACATTCCCAGTTGGTCTCTATCTGGCTACACAAATGGCTAGTTTAAACAAATAGTAATTTCTTTTACAGTAATTCATGCCTGATTTTTGCCAGAATAACTCAAACAAATTTTTGTGAGAATTTTTAAAACCTACTTGAATGATTATCTCTCTATTCTGGTGCTAATGTGGACAGAAAGAAAAGGAGAATTAGCAATGGATGGTTGCACTACTAGTCATTTATGCATACATTATCTTATTTTATCATCAGTAATATTCTGAGGTTCTCTGGCAGACAGAATTGGACTGATAGGACCAATCAGACTCCTTATTTTGTGGTGCATTATTGACAGCATTACCTGCATTGTCTCTCTTGTTTTTTATTGATTGATTTTAGAATGAGAGAGGAAGGGGGAGAGAGAGAAACACTGATTTGTTGTTCCACTTATTTATGTATTCATTGGTTGATTCTTGTATGTACTCTGACCAGAGATCGAAACTACAAACCTAGTCATATTAGGATAAAGCTCCACCCAACTGAGCTACCTAGCCAGGGCTTTTAAAGTCTCTTTTTAATTTAATTTTATGCATATATATTTTTGTCATCCTCACCTCCCACAGTCAACGCCATTCTCCATCTCCTTTCCTACTATATACTCTCATGCTAATGTATTTAATGAAATTTATATGACAATGAACAACATAAAGTATTATTTTATGTTATGTAAAAAATATATATTTTATTTCGATAGTATTATAGATATATCCCATTCTCCCCCCAACTTCTTTCCCCTCCTCCCAGCTCCTACCTACTCCCCAAGTCTTGACTACTTTATTGCCTGTGTCCATGAGATATGCATAGCTACAATAATAAAAGCATAATATGTTAATTAGACCAGATGTCCTTCCAGACAAACTTCCACATGAAGCGGGGCTGCAAGGGAAGGCCGGGTCCAGAGTGTCAAAGGGAAGCCCATGCCAGCAGCCAGGGGAAGGAAAGCCTACTCTTGCATGAATTTCATGCATCAGGCCTCTAGTAAGTATATAAGTCTTTGATCTATCTCTTCTCATTCCTCTAACACCACATCAAGGTATGTCAATCTGCACCCAAAACTTCATGCTTTTATTTTATGTTCTACAACAATTATATTGTACTAAGCATTTCATTTTATTTGGGTAAAAATTAAAAAATAGTAATATATTCAAAATATGAATATTTTGACATATAACTAATATTAAGAAATTATTTAGGATACCACTTACTTTTTAAAAGACTAAGTCTTGGAGAAACTAAGATAGTGGCATAGGTAAACACTTAAACTGCTGCCTCGCACAACAATATCAAAACTACAACTAAAAGACAAAACAGACACCATCTAGAACCACAGGTAAACTGGTTGAATGGAAATTCTACAACTAGAAGGAAAGAGGAAAGTATATTGAGACTCAAAGGAGCTGCAAAAGGCTGAGGTATGGAGATGCACAAGGGAGTCCAAGGCAAGACGCTGGGAACCCACACCCATTTGAAGGGAATCTAGACTATCAGGAAAAGAGAAAACACACTGAGATTCAAGGGAGCTGCGAAAGGCAGAGAGGACTGACTGCTGAGTGCACAGGTGGCTGAGTGTGCAGCTGGCCTTCTAAAGTGGGAAGGAGATGGAAGGTCCTGACTGCACTGAACTCCAGTTCCAGGTGACTTTCTGGGAACCGAGACTCATTTGGGGAGAAATTGGACTGTCTGGCAGCAGGTGAAACTCAAGGATGGCTTTCTCTCAGAGGTGCTTGCAGCAATTACCAAGGGACACTGAGACCCAGGGGCCTCATAATGCAGGGCTGACAGGAAGCCAAGGATATCTGCTTTGCCCTGAGACTCCGCCCAATCCAATCTGAGCACAGAGGCTTTTGCAATTTTTCAAGTCCTGTATCCTAAGGGTGTCTCCAGCACAGAAGTTCTCCTAGCGTAGACACAGCTGATCCTCACAGCCAATCAGCCTGTAGGTCAATTCCTCCCAGTGACACCAACAATTAAGACTTAACTACAACAAGGCTGTATACACAGTCCATAAAGGGGTTCACCAAAAGTGTCCACCTCAGGTAACTGGGGGAGGCTGAGCCACTAGGCCCTATAGGACACCTACCACACAAAGCCACTCTCCCAACTCGGAGAAGCAGCCAAAAATGCAGAGACAAAGAAACAGGTCACAAATTAAAGAAATAGAGGAAAAGCAAATGACCGGATATAGAGATCAAAACCACGGTTTTTCAAGAATGTTCTAGAAAAGGCTGATAAATTTAATGAGACCCTCAAGGATATGAAAAAGGATCAATTATGAATTGCACACTGACTGAAATAAAAATTATTATACACAGACCTTATAACAGACTAGAGGATCACAAGAATCAAATCAAAGATTTGAAGTAGAAAGAAGCAAAAAACACTTAACCAGAAAGAATAAAGAAAAAAGAATCCAACAATTTGAAGATAGTGTAAGAAGCCTCTGGGACAACTTCAAGCATACCAACATCTGAATTTGGGGGGGTACCAGAAGAAGAGAGAGCAAAATACTGAAAACCTATTTAAAGAAATAATGACTGAAAACTTCCCCACCCTGGTGAAAGAAATAGACTTACAAGTCCAGGAAGTGCACAGAACCCCAAACAAAAGGAACCCAAAAAGGACTACACCAAGACACATCATAATAAAAATGCCAAGAGTAAAAGACAAAGAGAATATTAAAAGCAGCAAGAGAAAAACAGTTAAATACCTACAAGGGAGCACCCATACGATTGTCAGCTGATTTCTCAACAGAAACTATGCAGGCCAGATGGGAGTGGCAAGAAATATTCAAAGTGATGAATAGCAAGAACCTACAACCAAGATTACTCTACCCAGCAAAGCTATTATTCAGAATTGAAGGACAGATAAAGAGCTTCACAGATAAGAAAAAACTAAAGGAGTTCATCACCACCAAACTAGTATTATATGAAATGCTGAAAGGTATTCTTTTATTTTCTTTTATTTTTATTAATTTTTATATGTATCGCCCCATTGCCCTCCCTACCTCCCAGGCATACCCCAACCCCCCAGTGTCTATGTTCATTGGTTATGCTTATATGCATAAATACAAGTCCTTTGATTGATCTCTTATCTACCTCACCTAACTTTAATCTTCCTGCTGTAATTTCACAGTCTGTTTGAAGCTTTACTGTCTCTGTATCTATCCTTTCGTTCATCAGTTTATAATGTTCTTTATTATCCACCAATCAGTGCGATCATGTGATGCTTCTCCTTCACTGACTGGCTTATTTCACTAAGCATAAGGCTCTCCAGTTCCAACCAGGTTGTTGCAAATGGTAAGAATTCCTTCTTTTTAATGGCAGCATGGTATTCCATTGTGTAGATATACCACAGTTTTCTGATCCACTCATCTGCTGACGGGCATCTAGGCTGTTTCCAAATTGTAGCTATTGTAAATTGTGCTGCTATGAACATAGGGGTGCATAAATCCTTTCTGATTGGTGTTTGTAATTTCTTAGGATAAATTCCTAAGAGTGGGATTACAGGGTCAAATGGGAGATCCATTTTTAGTTTTTTGAGGAAACTCCATACTGTTCTCCAGAGTGGCTGCACCAGTCTCCATTCCCACCAACAGTGCACAAGGGTTCCTTTTTCTCCACATCCTCGCCAACACTAGTCCTTTGTTGATTTGTTGATGATTGCCATTCTGACAGGTGTAAGATGGTATCACATTGTCGTTTTGATTTGCACCTCTCGGATGATTAATGACTTTGAACATGTTTTCATGTGTCTCTTGGCCTTCCTTCTGTCGTCTTTTGAAAAGGTTCTATTTAGGTCCGTTGCCCATTTTTTTTATTGGATCCTTCATCTTCCTTTTATTAAGTTGTATAAGTTGGCTGTAGATTTTGGAGATTAAACCTTTATCAGTGATAACATTTGCAAATATGTTCTCCCATACAGTGATCTTTCTTGTTGTTTTGTTGATGGTTTCTTTTGCTGTGCAAAAGCTTTTTATTTTGACGTAGTCCCATTTGTTTATATTTTCTTTAGCTTCCATTGCCTTTCGAGCATTATCAGTGAAGAAGTTCTTTCGGCATATGTGTGAGATTGTGCTGCCTGTGGATTCCTCTAGTATTTTTATGGTTTCCCTTCTAATGTTTAAGTCCTGTATCCATTTTGAGTTTATTTTTGTATTTGGTGTAAGTTGGTGGTCCAGTTTCAATTTTTTGCATATATCTGTCCAATTTTCCCAACACCATTTATTGAAGAGGCTATCTTGGTTCCATTGAATGTTCATGCCTCCTTTGTCAAATATTAATTGAGCATAGTGGTTTGGGTGGATATCTGGGTTCTCTATTCTATTCCATTGGTCTATATGTCTGTTCTTGTGCCAGTACCAGGCTGTTTTGAGAACAGTTGCTTTGTAGTATAGCTTGAAGTCTGGTATTCAGATCCCACCTACTTTATTCTTCTTCCTCAGAATTGCTGAAGCTATCCGTGGTCTTTTTTTGTTCCAGATGAATCTATGACGAATTCTTTGTATGTCTGTGAAATATGTCATTGGTATTTTAATGGGTAGTGCGTTGAATCTGTAGATTGCTTTGGGTAGTATGGACATTTTAATGATGTTGATTCTCCCAATCCATGAGCATGGTATGCTCTTCCATCTGTTAATATCTTCCTCTGTCTCTTTTTTCAGTGTTCTGTAGTTTTCTGCATAAAGGTCTTTTACCTCTTTAGTTAGGTTTATTCCTAGGTATCTTAATTTTTTTGGTGCGATGGCAAATTGGATTGCTTTTTTAGTTTCTCTTTCTATAATTTCACTATCAGTGTATAGAAATACCACAGAATTCTTAGCATTAATTTTGTATCCTGCTACATTGCCAAATTCATTAATTAAGTCAATTAGTTTTGGAATGGAGTCCTTTGGTTTTTTTACTTACAATATCATGTCATCTACAAATAAGGACAGCTTTCCTTCTTCTTTTCCAATTTGGATGCCTTTTATTTCTTCTTCTTGTCTCATTGCAATGGCTAATACTTCCAGTACTATGTCAAACAGGAGAGGTGAGAGTGGGCATCCCTGTCTTGTTCCTGTTCTTAGGGGAAATGGTTTTAGTTTTTGCCCATTGAGTATGATGTTAGCTGTGGGTTTATCATATATGGCTTTTATGATGTTGTGGTATGATCCTTCTATTCCCACTTTGCTGAGAGTTTTTATCAAGAAAGGATGTTGGATTTTGTCAAATGCTTTTTCTGCATCAATTGATATGACTATGTGATTTTTATCTCTCAATTTGTTTATGTGATGTATCACATTTATTGATTTGCGGATATTGAACCATCCCTGCATTCCTGGGATGAATCCTGCTTGGTCATGGTGTATGATCTTTCTGATGTACTGCTGGATCCGGTTTGCTAGAATTTTGTTGAGGATTTTGGCATCTATGTTCATGAGAGATATTGGCCTATAATTCTCTTTCATTGTGTTGTCTTTATCTGGTTTTGGTATTAGGGTGATGCTGGCTTCATAGAAGGTGTTTGGAAATGTTCCTTCTTCTTGAATGTTTTTGAATAGTCTGAGGAGGATAGGTTTTAATTCTTCCTTGAATGTTTGGTAAAACTCTCCTGTGTAGCTATCTGGACCCGCGCTTTTATTTGCTGGAAGCTTTTTGATTACTGCTTCAATTTCTTCCATAGTTATTGGACTATTGAAATGTTTGGCTTCCTCCTCATTGAGTTTTGGGAGGTTATATTTTTCTAGGAAAATGTCCATTTCTTGCAGGTTGTCCAATTTGTTGGAATAGAGTTGTTCATAGTATTTTTTTAACAATCCTTTGTATTTCCACAAGGATTGTTATTTCTCCACTTTCATTTCTGATTTTGTTTATTTGGGTCTTCTCTCTTTGCTTCTTGGTGAGCCTGGCTAGGGATCCATCAATCTTGTTTATCCTTTCAAAGAACCAGCTCTTGGTTTTGTTGATCTTTTGAATTGTTTCTTTGGTCTCCAAGTTGTTTATCTTGGCTCGGATCTTTACTATTTCCTTCCTTCTGAGTACACTGGGCTTTTCTTGTTGCTCTCGTTGTACCTCTTTGAGTTGTAGATTTAGGTAATTTATTACCATTGTTTCCTGTTTTTTGCAGTAGGCTTGTAGGGCTATGAACTTCCCTCTCAAGACTGCTTTCACTGTGTCCCATAAATTTTGTATTGTTGTGTTGTCATTGTCATTTGTTGCCATGATGTTTTTTATTTCTTCCTTGATCTCTCTGGTTACCCAGTCGTTGTTTAATAGCATGCTGTTTAGTCTCCATGTGTTTGATTTCTTTCTATTGTTTTTACTATAGTTGATTTCCAGTTTTATGCCACTGTGGTCTGAGAAAATGCTTGATATGATTTCTATCTTCTTGAATTTGAAGAGACTTTTCTTATGACCCAACATATGATCTATCTTTGAAAATGACCCATGTGCACTGGAGAAGAATGTATATTCTGTGGCTTTGGGGTGAAATATTCTGAAGATGTCAATTAATTCCATCTGGTCTAGTGAGTCATTTAGGATTGATGTTTCTTTGCTGATTTTTTGTTTAGAGGATTTGTCCAATGGTGACAGTGGGGTATTAAAGTCTCCTACTATGATTGTATTGCTGTCAATCTCCCCTTAATATCCTCCAAGAGTTTTTTATGTATTTAGGTGCTCCTATATTGGGTGCATATATGTTTACTAGAGTTATTTCTTCTTGTTGGATTGTTCCCTTTAGTATTATGAAGTGGCCTTTTTCATCTCTTGTTATGTCCTTCACTTTGAGGTCTTATTTGTCAGATATAAGTATTGCAACCCCAGCTTTTTTTTTCATTTCCATTTGCCTGAAATACCATGTTCCATCCCTTCACCCTCAATCTGTGTGCATCTCTTTTCCTAAGGAGGGTTTCTTGCAGACAGCAGATATATGGATCATGTTTTCTTATCCAATCAGTTACCCTATGTCTTTTGATTGGAGCATTTAATCCATTTACATTTGAAGTTATTATTGATAAGTACTTATCTGTTGCCATTTTTAGTCCTTACCCCCGAGTTCCTTCTTCGCTTCCTCTTTCTTTTTATTACAGCAGACCTTTTAACATTTCTTGCATTGCTGGTTTGGTGGTAATATATTCCCTTAGTCCTTTTTTGTCTGTGAAGCTTTTGATTTCACCTCCAATTTTGATTGAGAGTCTTGCAGGGTACAGTATTCTTGGATTCAGACCCTTCCTTTGCATGACTTTGTATATTTCATTCCATTCCCTTCTGGCCTGATAAGTTTTTGTTGAGAAGTCAGTAGCTAGTCTTATGGGGGTTCCTTTGTAGGTAACTTTCTGTTTCTCTCTGGCTGCTTTTAAGATTCTTACTTTGTCGTCGGTGTTTGCCAATTTAATTATAATGTGCCTTGGTGTCGGTTTGTTGGGGTTCATTTTGCTGGGGACTCTGTGAGCTTCTTGGATTTGTGTGGGTTTTTCCTTTCCTATATTGGGGAAATTTTCTGTCATTATTTCTTCAAACACATACTCTAATCCTTGTTCAGTTTCCACTCTTTCTGGAACCCCAATTATGCGGATGTTGTTTTGTTTCATGTTATCCCAAAGTTCCCTTAGACTCTCCTCTTGCTTTTTAACTTTTTTTTCTAGAAGCTGCTGTACTTGGGTATTTTTTCCTACCGTGTCTTCTAGCTCACTGATGCAGTCCTCTGCTTCTTCTAGTCTACTTTTGATGCTTTCTATTGAGTTCTTTAAAGCATTGATGTCATTTTTTATTTCTTTGTGCATTTCTTCTTGCTTCTTCTTCATTTCCTCTTGGCTCTTACTCATATTGTCAAATTTGTCTTCCATTCTTTTCATCCACCTTATGATCATTTTCTCTGAACTCTTTCTCTGGCAGGCTTATTTCTGCTTCTATTTCATTTACTTCCTTTTCTGGTGAAACCTGCCTTTCTGTCTTATGTGGGCTGTTTCTTTTTCTGCCCATGGTCTTTCTTCTCCAGGTGTCTGGTTATGTAGTTCTCTCTCCTACGTTGATTGAAATGCACAAACTACAACACGAGCAGGTACAGCACACAAGGCACTTTCCGTTTGCTCTGTGGATCTCTAATTCCGCCGTGTGTCTGCGCCGATTGGAGAGCAGAGTTCTGGGTCCCCGGGTCCCTGGCTGCTTGATGGGTGCCCAGCCGAAGGCTTCAGACTGCCGCAGACATCCACCTCCCACTGCAAGATGGCTCGGGCTCCGCGTTCGCGCTGGTGGCTCTGGCCAACAAAAACCCCGTCTGAAAGGTATTCTTTTAGAAGAGAAAGAAGAAAAAGTTAAAGATAAAAATTATGGACAACAAATACATATCTATCAACAAGTGAATCTAAAAATCAAGTGAATAAAAATCTGATGAACAGAAATAAACTGGTGAATATAATAGAATCACGGGCATAGAAAGGGAGTGGACTGACAATTATTGGGGCGGGGGGAAGGATGATAGGAGGTGAGGGAAGAGACTAGACAAAAAATTGTACAACTATGGATTAGGACAATGGGGGGGCGGGTAAGGTTAGAGGGTGGAGGGGGGGAACCAGGTGGAGGGGAGCTATGGGAAAAAACAGGAACAATTGTAATAATCTGAATAATAAAGATTTAATAAATTTAAAAAAAAGACTAAGTCTTCATAATTCGGTGTTTCACATTTACAGCACATCTCTATTTGGACTACCCCCACATTTCAAGTATTCAGTAGCCACGTATGGCTAGCATTTACTGCATTAGACTACAGAGTCCTAGAGTAATCTCTCTCACCCCTGTCATCACACTTATTACTCAGGATTGTTATTCTGGTTTACTAGCCTGTCTTTTCCTTGGATTTAAGGCCCCTGAAGGCAGAGACAGTCTTCACCATTGTTATATCCTTGCCATCTAGCATGGGGCCTAGTGGACATATGTTTGCTGAGTATATTTGGTTAGAAGGTGAATATTCCAATCTTATCCTACTTGAGGTGTTGACCTTCATAGTCTTCTACACCCTTAGGATACTCAGAAAAACTGAAACTTGAGAGATTTTGCCTGAAAGAAATGTGATTGTCACCTTCTCTAGCTAACATTTATATTAATCATTACTATTCTCTGTCATTTTTAGTTTTCATTATGTGACTTGATACAAAATCCCCATGAGATGGGTAAAATATGTTTATCCTCCCCCATTTAAAGTTGAGAAAACTGAAGCTTAAAGATATTTATTTACCTAATCATTATTCTGGTAAGTGTTTCACAACAAGCTTTCTAGGGAGGCAAGTGGATGAGGAAGTCCTGACTGATAGCATTTGCTAATTTCCATAGTGTAAATATTCCCACCATAGCAAATTTCAAGCTACCAACATGATATGCCTGGAACAAGAAGCAGTGCATACAATTGGCCCTAGCAACTCTAGAGTGAGCCAACTCCAAAACACCACCATGTGAGAAAGAGAATCCAAATCTGTGGAAAGGAGATGGCAGCTGACATTTTTGAGTACCTGTTAAGCACTGGTTAATCTGCAAGGTGCTTTTCCAATATTATCTTAATCATGATTACTTGATATGATAAACATTAGAGGTAAGTATTCATTATTCCCATTTTAAAGCTGGGGAAAATAAGACAGGTTAGGTACCATGCCCAAGGTTGCTTGCAAACATGTAAGATGACTAATGGCAAACCCTCTCTCCTTGACTTTTCCACTCTCTCTGTGTATGCATTTGAGTTCGCTATTGCTGGCTTTTGTAAAAGTCCTAGTTTTACCTGGACTGCGTTTCTATGCTAGCTCCCCCAATACCAGGATCACCTCAGCTTGGCTTACCAGATTCCTTCAGCCACTCTTCCTGCTCCTAGGAACTTTACATGCTCTCCTGAAATATTTTAGGACTTCCTCAAGACAAAAGGCTCTAAGAAACCTCATGGTAGGGAGCTCTAAAAAGGGGGCAAATACAGTGTGTGGGGGTTCTGGCTCAGGGACATCACAGGCTTGAGTTCATAACCAGTGTCAGTGTGAGTAGGAGACATGTAAAGAAGGACAACATCAATGGTGTACCTGGGATGGGAGGGACACCCATCAGGATGACACGTTTATATATCTTTTTTTTTTCTTACATTTAAAATTTTTTTTTATTGATTTCAGGGGGGAAGGGAAAGGGAGAGATAGAAACATAAATGATGAGAGAGAATCATTGATTGGCTGCCTTGAGCTCGCAGCCCGGGTATGTGCCCTGACTAATAATTGATCCATGACCTCCTTGTTCATAAGTTGATGCTGAACCACTAAGCACAGCAGCTGGGCTATATTTCTTTTTAAACTAATTTCCAATAACCTCAGCTATAACCCAGAGTGAGTTTACAAGAAAGATGTTTCAGGACAAAAAAATAATAAAAACTAAACTATTGAGTGTTGTTTTTTTTTAAGCCAACTTCCATTTCTTTGAAGCAAAATTTTTGAGGCAAACTTTCATTTTCCAGATTTATTTATTAGCCTAATTAGTGGACAATAATTTATTCTAGCATAAAGAGGAACAATTGCCTACTTTCTTCTACCAGAACATACACCAGGAGTTATCAAACTTTATCCTCTCTTTCCTTAGAGTGCCAGAAACAATACCTATTAGTTTTTTACTGGCACAATGCAGCATATGGTTTAAATACACTTCTCTAATTCTTTCAACAACCTTAGAAGATTGGTATTATTATCCCCATTATAATCATGGAAATGGGGCCCAGACATTTAAGTAACTTGCAAAGACCCTCATCTGGGATTTGAACCTGTCTACCTAACTGCCAAGCACATGGTGTCTCTGTCCCACCATCCTAAAATACAGGTCCCAAACCAAAGCTCTGCTTACCCAACAGCCTCTCTGGAGTTCCTTTTCTGCCTTTTGTTTTTATTGTTGCATGTTTCCTTGCTTGGCAGTCTATTTGATGCCTATCTCAGTCTGAAAGCTGGGTGAGTGGCACCTGGCATGTGGGCAGACAGATAATTAAAAGACACTTTCCACCTCTCCTACCTTCTCTTTTATTAGGCAAGCAGAAATTAATGAAGCTTACTGACGTCAAAGGTATAGTCCTGTGGGAAGGTGTGGTGCTCTCACGCCCATTTCACAGACCAGGCAAACAGAGGGCTAGTGAAAGAACCTGACCTACTCAAAACAAATAGGTGGGAAGATGAGCCTAATACTTTGTCTCATTGCCTCATCACGATACCTGTTCACCTAGATTACCTTTGAGATAATGTTATTATTCTGAAACTTGATATCTAGACCTCTAGATATCAGAACTTTTCCAGAGGGGCCTGAGTATGTGCCCTGAGAGGGAATTGAACCTGACCTCCTGGTTCATAGGTCCATACTCACCCACTGAGCCACACCAGTTGGGCGCATGTTTCATTATTCATTTATTCAACAAATGTTCGTTAAGTCTCTGCTATGAACAATATACTCCACTGCAAGCTGAGGATTCAGCAGAGAATAGGTTAGACAGTCCCTGCTTTTATGGAATTTATAATCCAGGTGAGATTACAGATACTATTTAAGTCATTACTGGAACATTAACTTTGGTTTGACTTGGGGTGGTGAACATACACAGTATGCAGATGATATATTGCAGAATTGTGCACCAGAAACCTGTATCATTTTGTTGACCAGTGTCACCCAATAAATCCAATTTTAAAAAATAAAATGAAATTTAATTTTTAAAAAGAAATACTAAGATAGCCATACCTGGTTGAATTGGAGTGGAGGGGTGTTATAATAGTTTAGAAAAGAAAAAAGAAGAAATAAAAAGAATGTTGAGAGCCACAAATCTAGAAAGTCTAATTGACCTGGACTTGATCTAGATTTTTAGACATCTGCATCCAATGCTGTGTCCAAATGTGGGAAAATTAGGTTCAATTTATATAATCTTAATTGACAGGCTGTGTGAAGAATGTAGCTACAAAATACATGAAAGAGCTGGGCTATTAATTTGTTGTGTTGGGTCAGGACTCCAGGGCCTGCTCAGAGTGGCAGAGCACAGCTGAGCTCAGTAGGTGGAGGGAACAGCACATACCACTTAGCCTGAGAGCTGAACACCGTGCTTACCCTTCTCACTTCCTATCTGCTGAGGTAATTCAGTGGTGCCCATCTGCCACTCTCCAGCCACTCAGAAAAAAGACAGTAAAAGGAATGAAAATATGGGATAGAAACTCCACCTAGACTTGCTTCTATTTTCTACTCTGTCTTCATCACTGAAGCCCAGTAGGCCTCCTAACCTTAGATATAGCTTTCCTGAGTGAAGTGTTTCTTGGCACCCTACCAAATGAAGTTGGCTATGAAAGTGACTCAGATCATAAACCACCTAAGTCCTAGAATGCTCTAATCCAAACCTGATCTATCTTTCGGAACATAGACCAAATATTTCCTTGTAGACTTTTATGACTATTCTGCCAAGTCCACATTGATCTCTTTGCATTCAGAATCCTTCCAATGAGTTCAGGTGAGTCCTCTATTCTGATTTTCCATTTATGAATTGGTCAAGGAAGCAAAAGTGGTCATAATTTGTCAGTATTTGCTAAGGGTGGATAATTAGGATTGTTTTATAAAATTAATCCTCACCCTGACTGGCAGCTAGACAACCAACCACATCACAAACAATAGCCATTGATGAATGAGGATCTGGCAGGGCACTATCAATTTACAATGGAGGAAAAATAAGATTAACAATAATGACAAAGTCAGAATAAAAAGCTGATTAGAATACCAAAAGTTTAAGAAAGGCCCTTAAAGCCTGGACAGTATTGCTCAGTGGTTGAGCGTTGACCTCTGAGCCAGGAGGTCACAGTTGGATTCTCAGTCAGGCACATGCCCGGGTTGTGGGCTTGATCCCCAGTAGGGAGTGTGCAGAAGCAGCCCATCAATGATTCTCTCTCATCATTGCTGTTTCTCTCTCTCTCCCTCTTCCTTCCACTCTGAAATCAATAAAAATATATTTTTTAAGTCCTTAACAAAATTGATGGCAACTCAATTATTTTCTTTAAAAAGAGACTCTGTGAGTGAGTGCATTAGTTTCCTATGGCTGCTGTAACAACTCTCCACAAGCTGGGTATCTTTCCTAATAAAAGAGAAACATGCAAATTAACCATCACTTCGCTATGCCCACAGCCAATCAAAGTGAGTATGCAAATTTAACAAACATGGAGATTAATTTGCATATGCAGGCAGAGTGTATATGTATTTTTTTGTCAGATCAGCAAAAAAATATAATTTATTCTTTTGGTGTGCTGCAGGACTCCTGTTATGAGGGGAAGGGGAACAGTGGAGGGAGCTATAGGAGCGGTGCTCCGGACAGACGCGAGGACTTGCTGGCTCCCACACGGGCTGGGAGCAGGGACATGCCTGCTCCCGGGCAGCTGGGAGTGAAGCCAGGGGAAGGCCTATTCTTGCACGAATATGGTACAACGGGCCTCTAGTCTTTAAATAACAGACATTTATTTTCTCATTGCTCTGTAGGCAAGAAACCTGAAATCAAGGTGTCAGCAGGGCCACACTCTTCCAGTAACTATAGGGCAGAATTTGTTCTTTTGTCTTTTCTAACTTGGAGTAGCTGTCGGCATTTCTTAACTTGTGACCATACCACTCATTGACTTCATGGTTATATATGTCTTCTCTTCCGTGTTTCTCTCTTATAAGAGTATATGTGACTGCATTTAGGATTCACTTGGCTAATGCATGATAAACTCCCCTTTCAAGATCCTTAACTTAATCACATCTTTTACCATATAAGATAATAATCACAGGCTCTAAGAATTAGGACATAGATGTATCGCTTGGGGCCCACCATTCAATTTATTATAGCAAGATTTTCCACCGTTGTGCTGCAAGAATTTTTTTAAATATATTTTATTGATTTCAGAGAGGAAGGAAGAGGGAGACAGATAACATCAATGATGAGAGAGATTCATCAGCTGACTGCCTTCTGCACGCCCACTACTGGGGATCAAACCTGCAACCAGGCATGTGCCCTTGACCATAATCAAACCCAGGACCCTTCAGTCTTCAGGCCAAAATTCTATCCACTGAGCCAAACTGGCTGGGACTGCTAGCATTTTTAAAACATGCATTATCTGACTATTTAATCAAGGGCACTGACCTCTTTCCCCTTACATTGTTAAATTTTAAAAAATTACAACAGCCAAACAACAATAGCCATCCAGTGTGAATACCCTGTCTTGCTTGAACTATAAATATATAGGTTATATAGGTCATATAATAGAGTTTCATCATATTGGTCACACCAATTCTTGATACCAGAAATCTTTATATACAAGAATAGATACCTGATTTTTTGAAAAGTCACATTAGAGCAGAAAGGTAATTACTATTATTATTATATTTGTAAGTCAATCAAATGTATATGTATTTTTTTGTCAGATCAGCAAAAAAATATAATTTATTCTTTTGGTGTGCTGCAGAATTTCTCTGATTAGTTTATATGTGCCATGAGATAGTTACATATATCATGAAGATACAGAGGACAGCAAGATGAAAAAGATCATTACCCTCATGGATTTATAGTTTCATATCTGGTAACCAGTAATCACATTATAGTAACTAGTAACCATTTTTTTCCCAATATAAGATAAATAATAAACAATTCAGAAGGTCCATGTTTCCATCATTTGCTGTTAATCCCCTTACAAGGTTCTGTTAATCTTGCCTATGTTTAGTTTATGGTTGTAAAGTTTATATAATGAATTAAATGAGCCATGCTTGGAGGCCTCCAAAATCTAGCATATGATGTAGCCAAACTTGTAACTAGTCCTTTAAATCATGACTGATTAATTGTTTGGATGGAGATAACAAAAGCTGATTAGACAAAGATATGTGTTAATTATCAAAAGGAAATTGAAAAGTAAAACAAAAATGGAAGGCAAAACTCTTGGCCCTAGAGAAATGCATCATTTGAATCACAAAGAACACATGCAGAAGTACCAACCTAGAACTCCAGCTCTGATGAAAAATATACAATTAAGAGTGAAATGCAGAAGTCAACAAATATTTAGTGGGAGTTCATTCAATGCCAGTTTTTGAACTAGGCCATGTCCCTGCCCTTGTGGGTCTCATATTCCCATATGAGACAGAGACAATGAGCAAATTAGCAAATACACATGCAATACAATGCCAGGTGCTGTGATGGAAAATCAAGTAGGGTAAAGGAATATAATTGAGCAGGGGTACTATCTTATATAAGGAAGCAAGGAAAGAAGGGAGCAATGAAGGATGACACATGAGAATATCAGGGAAAAGAGAGTTCCAAGGGGAGACACAGGCAATAAAGCATAGTTGACATTCCAAGGACCAGGACTAAGGCATTGAGAACAGAGGGGAGTGAAAGGGGAGGATTTGCTATGAGACCAGATTTTGTAGCCTTTTAGGCTACAGTAGGGATTCCATCTGAAGGCCACTAGACACCAGGAGCAACATGTGTGAGGCATGGTTCTCTTGCATCCCTTCTCCAGTTCTTCCAAAAGATACTGTTTTGACAGTCAGTCTGAGGAGAGAGCAGACATCAAACACATGGGTCACAGTCTAGCATAATGGAGTTAATTACAGGAGCACCACTGGAGAGTTTGGTTTCCAAGTGTGGATATTATCCTCCCCCACTTTCTTGTCTCCAAACACCTGCACTGGTAGGTGGTGGAACAGAGAAAGACATCAACCTTGCTGAGTCTTCCTTCTGTTCAGAGTTCCTACTTCTCAGTAGGCAATTAATATCTAGGGCTCTTCTCATAATTCACTCACTTGGGGATTTATATTAATTTGTAAACAACAGTGACTTGCTGTATGACATTCCTATTTGTTTTTATTTTTATAAGCATTTATTTGAACCAAATTAATGACATATGCTGGAGATTAAGATCTCAGATGCTCCAGAGATGGACAGTTTTGCTGTTTCTTGTCTGCATTTGTATTAAGGATGGAACATAAGGAAGATTGGAGAAAGCAAGGCAGGGGATTGGATTGCAGGATAGAATAAATATTATGTGCTATCTTGAGGGTGGTTACAGTTTATTTCAAAGGTGTTAACCTAGGTGCACAGAAACAATGGCAGGGCTAGCTTGAGATGAAGCTAATAAACCTTTTACTAAAAAGTTATATGTCTGGGGTGTGATTAACCACCATGACCTGTCCAGTTAGGAATTTAGATTAGATCACATTGTCAGGGTACTTTCTGTAGAACCCTATTTTCATCCACATTACCATCTAACATTTCTATTTGAAAGATAGGAAAATTAAGTTTCAGAGAAGCTGGTCACCATGTCCACTGCCAACTAATAGAACTATGGAAAAGAAGTCTCTTTTCCTAGTATTCATAGTTTCCATCCCAGGAACTCCAGACACCTCTCCAAGACATTGCCACGAGTCATAGCTGATCTACGCATGCTTCACTCAGGGAGAGGCTGACAACTGGAATTACTTTAGGAAATGCTGATAAAATATAAAATTCACTCAAAAGAAGTTTTGAGAAAAACGTTTTTAGGGTTTCTTTTTACATGTAAGTGAGTTTTCACCCTATCAGATCCAACAATCCCCTTTTAGAATAAATATTATGTAATGTATTTTTTTCCTACTCTAAAATGAAATTCACAGATGATATAACCTCCTGGTTGTTTGTAAAATAGAGATATGTTTTAGCACCAATAATTAAACAGATTTTCAGCTACAACAATGTCCTTGGGGACATATGCAAGCTGGGTAGAACTTTGAAAATTTGTTATAAAACATGGGTCAGCTCCTCTTAATGAAGAAATATACTACACAGTGAGCATCCCAGATCCCTGCCCACTCTGCCAGTAAGTAGTATATCGTTCATTATTACTTCCAAATTTCCAAAACTCCCACTAGGGAGCATACTATTTCACATCAAAGTCCTTACCTTTTGAACATTAGCATATTTGATCTATACAAGAAATGGGATATTTACCATTAGCGATCTGTAGTGTAGATTAAATGGTAGCCCTTCAAAGATGTGTCAGTGTCCTAACCCCTCAAGCCTATTTGGAAAAGGAATCTTTGCTGATGTAATTAAATTAGGGACCTTGATTTGACGTCATTCTGGGCTATATACATGGGGCCCTAAATCCAACGACAACTGTGCTTATGAGAGACAGCAAAGGACACAGATAGGAGGAGAAAGCCATGTGACAATAGGCAGAGATTGGAGCTATGCTGCCACAAGTCAAGGAATGACAAGAGACAAGGATGGATTCTATCTTAACGTCCTTAAAGGAAAGACAGCCTGCTAACACCTTGATTTTACACTTCTGGCCTCCTGAACTGTGGAGAATAAATTTCTGTTGTTATAAGCCACAAAGTTCGTGAATAATTTGCTATAGCAGCTCTAGGAAACTAATATGTTATAGGTACCTCTTCTTTGGAGATAGGTCCTAAAAATAACTTTAGAATGTTAGATTCTGAGACTAACGAATTCACATTCTTTATTCTCCAGAAGGACCTCCTGTACTACTTCAGCAATAAATAATTCCTCCTATAGAATTGTGTAACAATGGGAAGGGTTGAAAACTTCTCTCAATCGCATTTCACAGATGAGGAAGCTGAGGCCCAGAATGGCAAAGGTCTTGCAGCTGTTGATGGTTGAGCAGCAAATGGAAGCAAGTTCCTTTGACTTCCAGAACACAGCTCCATCTGCAGCATCAGCCTGCCTTCTTCGTGGAAAGCTGGCTACTATTGATGTCAGACAGTTGGCATTTAGCCCTGCTATCTCACAGCCTGTGCTCAGAACCCTGCTCTGTAACTTCAATTCGGGCTCACTGGGCATGCATCCTTCTTTTGTAACTCCTTTACCAACACAGTGGTCTAAAAGTGCTATCATTAAGACATCACTTTGATTGAAGACTTTCTATTCTCTGGATTTTTACCCCTTTCCACCATCCTCTTGCATCACTTTCTTCCTCACACCATGTGCTCTATGACCATCAACCTTCTCCTTATTCCTCTACTATACTACATTTATCCTTTCCTCAGAGCCTTAATGTGAACAGATTTATCAGTGCCTTTCTCAAATGGAGGTTTCAATCAGCATCCTAGAAAAAGTATAACAGGAACCAAGAAAAAGGAAACAGAGGGGAGAAAACAATAATTCCCAGAGCTAACTTCATAGAGCCCTGGCTACTCAGGCTTTATTTAGAGGAAATCAAGCTTATCCTCACACCTACTAAGGAGGTTGGTACATCTCCCTTATTTAAAATGTGAGAAAATTAAGACAGAAAGGTTAAATAACATGTCCTGAGTAAATAGGAGGAAAGAGACCTGGGATTCAAATGCATGTGGTCCAGCCTGTTTTTAGGGTACTTGAAAATTTGCCCACAGTGCAACTTGCAGCCATACCAGGAACAACCAATCATATTTTATATGCATTAGGGGTTTTATAGTTATAACTAGAGGCATGATGCAGGAAGATTCATGTAAGAACAGGCTTTCCTTACCCTGGCTACCTTCCCATACTGCTCAGAGGACCGAAGCGGCTGGGGTGGTACAGAATGCCTGCCCAGCCACTTGGTGCCTGTGTATGCAAATCAATCCACCATCTTTGTTGGATTAATTTGCATACTCATTTCTGATTGGCTGGTGGGCGTCACGAAGGTACAGTAAATTTTCATCTTATTCTTTTATTAGTGTAGATCAGTGGTTCTCAACCTTTCTAATGCTATGACCCTTTAATATAGTTCCTCTTGTTGTGGTGACCCCCAACCATAAAATTATTTTCATTGCTACTTCATAACTGTAATTTTGCTACTGTTATGAATTGTAATGTAAATATCTGTGCTTTCTGATGGTCTTAGGCGGCCCACAGGTTGAGAACAGCTGCTGTAGCGCCTAAGACCATAAGGTATAGATAGTTACAATCTCAAATTATCAAAATTCGTGCAAAAATAAATGTAATCATTCTCCTTCTACAGATGAAGAAACTGAGGATTTGAAATGGCTTGCTGTAAGCCACCCATCTGGTAAATGGTATAATTGACATTCCTAATCTGACCCATAGCTACTGCCAACTTTGCCTATCAAGTCAAGCTGATAAATCACTGAGTGGGAAACATGAAGGGCTGTGTTCATACTATTATATGTATAGCAATCAGGTCCCATAACCAGGAACAGAGCATGCCATGTAGACAGGGTGTAGGGAGGGACAAGTGGGGGAGGGAGTAGCAAGTAAAAGTTCAAATACACTGTGACCCCTTTACAGAATCACCACATAAGACAAAGCGCCCTTTGATTCTCCCTTTGAAGTCTCAGTTTCCTCTTTACTAAAGCCAGAACCATGGAAGAGGCTGTCAACTTGATGGTGATAGTGGTGGTGGAGGTGGTGGCGGTGATGACAATGATGCCAATATGTTTAAGAATCTCATTTGGAAAAAAATTTTTCACACTTAACCCATTGGCACAAAGCTCTCTGGCTTGTAGAACTGGCATCTGCAAGATTAAATGGGAAGAAATTAATACAGAATTCGTCCTATTGAATTTCTTCAACTTGAACCTCCAAAGGGCACTTGTCTATATCATGTAGATAATAAAAAACTAAAGAATGTCATTAGAGAATTGATTAAGGCTATGTTTTGTAAAGATTATTCTGTAGTCACTATAGATTACAGAAGTGCCATCATAAGCTTTGGTAACTTCCTGCAATCACTCCCAATTAATCTTTCTTAAGCATATATCTAAAAAAAGTAACACTCATTGAAATGTGAAGGTCATCAAGGAGAGAAGGTAGAGGGAGCAGAGTAAAGGGCTGAGATAAGTAAGAACCTTGAAAAATGCCTGCTTTTAAAGGGTTGGGGAATAAGAGCCAGGTGGGATGAGAAACAGAAAAGCCCAGGCTCATAGATTCCCAGGGTGTTAAAAATTTTCAAGAAGGAGGCTATGGTCAGTACATGGAATTCAGGAATGTGGAGGCAGTATTTAGAAGTTGGAAGGTGACAGTGACAAAGTTGAAAAGAAGTTGATGATCTGATAACCTGTATGTCAAGGGACAAAGATTATCGACCACAATGGTATAAGTTAGTGCAACAATAATCTGGAAATAGCACTAAAGAATAACAAAAATTGGAGCCTTTTTTTCTGGATTCAGAAGTTTAGGGTAAAAGAACAAAGAAACAACTACTTGAGGGGGTTATAAGATAGAAGAAATACGATTTCAAATAACATAAAAAAATAGAAAGGGGAAGCAATAGAGACTGATCAGATCAAAGTGTAAAGGATTTACTGATAATAGTATTAGGGTTGCAGAAATTACAAAGCAAATAGCTGGCATTCACTGAATAAATTACCTTTGAGTCAAGTCAATCCAAAAGAGTTACAAAAGTTACTATATGTCATCAGTTAATATCATATGAATATATAACTACCAGGTTTGTTTATCTTTTCATGTCAAAGTTAATTTAATGTTTCAAGTCACCTTCAATTATTGCTTTGTTTCCCAAACTTTGGGTATTTGCATGTGCCCAGTATAGACTATTATACAATTGACTTCTATATACACTATAAATTATACACTATAATTATAAAATTTACAGGGTATATTGTTA
>JAAGEH010000018.1:76310664-76341642 GCA_011751065.1 Lasiurus cinereus | reverse complement strand
TATATATATATACACACACACACACACACACACACACACACACACACACACATTTCACTCTTTAAAAATCCCATATTCACTTAACAAAAAAACCACATCACCCCAAAATGGGGAAGTAATTGTTCTTTAGAGCATACCCTATTCACATCCATGGGCCACTGCAGAGGATGACAGAGGCCAGCTCCCCCTAGAACACGTTGGGGGAGTGTCCAGCTGACGGCCTGGATGCTGGCTAGGTCCTGCTTCCTTGATCTCTGTAATCTGTTCCCATCCATATGATGGTGAGAGGATGGCCTCCGGGCATGTTCTCCCTCACAGCTAAAAATCAAAGTCACTGTGGTTCCTCTGGATTTCAGCTTCCCACATTGCTATCCACCTGGATAAAAGCAAAAGAAGTTGCTAGGATAACAGGAAATGATCAGAGGCTTTTATGAGTGTAAGTATGGCATGCCATCATGGCTGTATTTTTAGGTTGGTAACTTAACGTTAGAAAGGATATCTTCTTGAGCTATGTTGCTTGTACCAACACCAAGAGAACAGTCATGGTCTGAGAAAGCACCTGGAGAAACAGGAGTCTTTGCCTTGGACGTGGTTTGCTCGAGCTGGAAATTTTGGCATAATTAAAACAAAAACAGAACTGTATTTAAAAATAGCTAACTTCATCAAGTATTACTAAATGATACTAAGTCTATTGACCAAAGTTTAAGAATAGAAACAACTACACTCAGCCAGGTTGTTGTCTTGAATAACAGAAAGGTTGTAGGTTTGATTCCCAATCAATGAACATATCTAGGTTTTGGGTTTGATCACCAATCACTGGAGGCAACCTCTCTCTCCCTTCCTCACTCTCTAAATTAATAAACATATCCTCAAGTGATAATTGGGAAAAAAGAATAGAAACAAATGTTTATTTGTAGCCAGTCAGTGTGGCTCAGTGGTTGATCATGGACCCATTAACCAGGAGGTCACAGTTCAATTCCCAATCAGGACACATACCTGGTTTGTGGGCTCGATCCCCCCAGTCAGGGAGTGCAGGAGGCAGTTGATTCGTGATTCCCTCTCATTATTGATGTTTCTATCTCTCTCTTTTTCTTCCTTCCTCTCTCTGTAGTCAATAAAAATATATTTAAAAAAACATTTATTTGGTCTTTTATTCACTCATTCTTACTAAATTCTTATGATCATTTTACCCAGTCTTCTTTTCTCCTTACTTTCCAAAGAGAAACCCTTAAATCTTTGTTGTCACTCACTTGACTCCATTCTCAGAATTTTATCTGTTCATCATTCAATTCTGTGAAAATTGAGGAGTAAAAACTCAGATTCTATGGAAAATGGCAATAAGCCAGAGCTCCATCTCTTCCTCGCTTAGCCAGCAGGAGACTTGCTGGGATAAAGACATTGCCTCTTTATGCCTCTATCTTAGCCTGTTCTTAGTTTTCCTTTTAATGGCAGAAGGTTAAGAGCTAATAGACACATGGAATCTTGTCATGGAATACATTAGATCACCTTCCCTCTCCAAGATTTCCTGAGAGTGGCACTTTGTAAAGAATCAAATGACTTCTCTTGCTTTAGATTTCTAGATGCCATTAAGAGTTTATTGGTCATGTAAATACTATATTTTCCTTTGCTGACAAGTTTGGGCCTAGCAACTTACTTTCACATATCAACAAATATAGTTATTGCTTTATTATTACTAGTGGCCCAGTGCACGAAATTTGTGCACGAAGTTGGGGGAGGCAGTCCCTCAGCCCAGCCTGCACCCTTGCCAATTGGGGACCCCTGAGGAATCCCTTGTGGGATTAGACCTAAACCAGCAGTCAGACATCCCTCTCACAATCTGGGACTGCTGGCTCCTACCTGCTCACCTGCCTGCCTGATCACCCCTTACTGCCTCTGCCTGCCTGCCTGACCACCCCTAACCTCTCTGATTGCCTGCCTGATCTCTCCCAATAGCCTTATTACCCTTAACTGCCCTCCCCTGGCAACCTGATCTTACCCCCAACTGTCCTCCCCTGCCAGTCAATTTGGTTCTGATTGGTAAATTTTTATGCCAGTCAGTGTCAAAAGCTCTGCCTCCTAGGGAGCCATTGGCTCCTCATAGTTCACCCAGATTTGGTTCTGATTGGTTGGTTTCTATGCCAGTCAGCATCTTGGGCCTATCTCCAGGCCTGATCAGAGAGGTGGGACTGATCAGCAGCCCCCATGGAGGCCCAGAGAGAAACAGAGGGGCAGCTGCTGGTGAAGCCCAGAGAGAAAGAGAGAGGCAACATCTGATCAACACAGAGGCTGCAAATCAGACCCTGCCTCTCTGTCTAGGCCTCTCTCCATGCCTGATCTGCAGCCCCCTCTGCAGTCAGTGCTGGGTCACTGTACCTGCACCAGCAGTAATCAGGGCTGGGTCATCACGACAACCAAGCACTGACTGCAGGACTAATTTCTGGTGTTCAGCTGAGCCTTCGGTCATTTTGGACATTACAGATCCTAGATTTTTATATATTAGGAATTATTATTATTTTAATCCTCACCTGAGGATTTTTTTCTCATTGATTTTTAGAGAGAGTGGAAGGGGAGTATGAGGGGGAGAGACAGAAACATTGACATGAGTGAGACACATCAATTGGTTGCCTCCCACACTCACCCCAGCCAGGGCCAGGATTGAACCTGCCACTGAGGTAAATGTCTTTGACCAGGAATCAAACCTGTGACTCTTTGGTCCAAAGGCCAACACCTTAACCACTGAGCAAACTGGCCAAGGCTATAGTTACTATTTTAGACAACATGCCCCCAGGCACAAAATGAAGTTAACACCAGGGATACCCTTTTAGAAGATAATTGAAGTAAAGTTTAACAAAATGTCTTTAAAAAAAAAAAAAGTAACAGAGATGTCGGGTTTCTTTTTGCTGCAAGTAGTTCCTTAGTAAATTGTCCTGAATTGTAAATCTGCATGCATATATGCAAAAATTAAGTAATATTTCTCTGAGTTTATGCTCTCCACCAACATCTACTCATGTGTTTCCACACAAATGTCATTCATACCCAAATATTCAGTGATTCCAGAAACCATAAGCAAGGCCACATGGTGAACTGTGAAAATGACCAGTTTAACAGGACAGATCTCACCCTATACGGAAACGTGTACCAGTTCCTGGGAAAATAAATATCCTGCAACTCACTGTGAAAGTAGAGAGGTTCCATGATGAGAGTGTCTGGGTATGTCTGTGTGAAAGGAGCCTTAAGGCTCCTTTGCTAGACTGGATTACATAGATAATAGGGTGTGTCTTCTTCGGGCTGTGAAACATTATGTGAAATATGCAAGCATACTTCTAGGAGTATTTAAACATGTTTTTGGAAAAGACCAGGTTATTGAGACATTGGTACAGATTATCTTAGCTATCCCTTTGGAAAGAGGGGAGAAGAGGCTAAGAAAGTCAATAGAAGAGTCAGGGTCAACTATGGAAGGTCTGGAAGAGAGTGATATAGAATCATCTGAAAATTGGCCTCTTCACAGAAAGGCCAGGCAATGATGAGGCAGGAAGGGATGTCTGTATTAGCCAGGTTTCCAGAGACAGGAACCCAACTCAATTTAGTTTAAGAGGGGGGAAAAGGAGGAAATGTATTAGCTTTGTTACCATATTGTGGCATAACTGACGCTCTTTGGTGTTCAATAAAGGCTGCCTTCAGAGTTAATGCTCTCTTATTGATGTCTCTGGTTGCTATAGAGCCTTTACTCCAGAGTTCTCTGTAAGACTATGGGCATTATACCTTGTTCATAATTAGATTATGCTCTAGGGACCTATGGATGAAAGTAAGCCTGTCTCAAATGTCATGTTTAAGAATCCTAACTATAAAAATTTATAATTGACTGCTTCCTTAAGAACAAAGAGAATGATGGCTTGTCTGCCCCAAAAAGGATATGGTAGAGGAACACAAAGAATTGTTGCTGCTGGGAAATGAAATTTTTCAATGAGCTGGGAAAAACTGATGGTATGGCTCATAGGAGTAAACTCTGTGAATATAAAAACCAAGCTGGTGACGAGGCCAATCAGTGCGTATACAGAGCACTCTGAAACTAATGTTGGCTCCCTCAGGATGCGAGGAAGTTTGAAGGTAATTACCTGTGACACTCAGCCTTTCCTTGGGACACAATTTTAAACAACTGACCTAATTTCTGAGCTGAGTGAATGCCAACATTGAATTTCTGCTCGGTTGGAACCAATTTCTTTCCTAGCCATCTCTCAAGTGAGTTGGCAGTACTTGCTTCAAATTCTTCATTCTACTTATGCAGAAATAACTTGGGGTCATCTTTAAGTCTTTCTCCTTTTGGCTGGGAAGTGGTGAGGGAGGCAGTGTGTGGCATTGAGGTCCCTATTTACCTCTTTATCTATGTGGCTGCTTAGGTTTCTTCTTCCACTGAAGTCCTGTTCACTTAATATGGTGAACAAATCTGCACTTGGGTTCACCTCAATTCCATAAGCAGTTGTTGAGGAATCATCCTGGGTTTGGGTACTCTGTTAAATGCTGGATTGGCAGGTCTGGAGAAGGAATAGTATGGTTTCAGGAGTGTGTGACTCCCCTGACTGATTTGACTCAGTGGATAGAACATCAGCCCTCAGACTGAAGGGGCCTGGGTTCTATTCTGGTCAAGAGCAAGTACCTCAATTACAGGCTCGATTCCTGGTCCTGGTTAGGGCATGGGTGGGAGGCAACCAATTGCTATGTCTCTCTCACATTGATGTTTCTGTCTTTCTATCTCTACCCCTCCATTCCACTCTTTCTAAAAATTAATGGAAATTTAAAATTTAAAATTCTTTTAAATCCTCAGGTGAGGATTTAAAAGAATAATCTCTGAAAAGAGTGTGTGATGAAGGAAAAGAATCCAGGCACTGGAGTCACTCTGTCTTCTAATCCTGGCTCCTCTACAGACCAGGAAGGAGAACTTGGGCAAGTTACATACACACTATGAGCCTTTGTCCCCTCAACTGTGAAGTTAGGATCATAATTCCAAAATTTGAGAAAATAGTGTCTTTAAACAAATTCAAAATCATATATCCTACTTAATAAAGAAGGAATTGCTAATTGACCCTCATGCTGTCGCTAAGATGGTGGCACCCTCAGCCAATAAAGAGGGAATATGCTAATTAACTGTCAACACCCTCAAAGATGGCAGCATCCACAGCCACAAGATGGCAGCGCCCAGTGGCCCAGGGCCCGCCCAAGGCACAGGCAAGCCTTGTGTGGCAGCTACCCCACCACCCAGGGCCACCTGCCACTCAGGTAACCAGGGCTGGCCGTGGCTTGTGCTGCCAGCAGTGGCAGCAACAGAGGGGTGTGGGGCGTCACCTTCCCTTGATCCCCAGGTTGCCTCCTGCCCTTGAGGGCTCTCAGACTATGAGAGGGGGCAGGCTGGGCTGAGGGACCCCCCTCCAGAGCATAAATTTTCATGCATTGGGCCTCTAGTATTTCTATAACAGCATAGCCTATAATCTTTACAAATTTTTAAAAAGCACATCATAATGCCTGCCTAGATGTTCCCAGCATCTATCATCCAAGCCTCGGTGCTCACCTAATTAGGAAATACGGGGTGTTTGGTTCTCTCTGTGATGCCTAGTTTAAATTCCACTGCATTCTAGTCCACATGAAATCAACATATAAATTGAGAACTGTTTGAATCTCTGAAATGAGGCAACTTTGGCTTTTCTGTTTGAAGGAACCATGTCATTGTTCCTCTATTAAATACCACAAAAAAGGAAAGTTTTCCCCCTCTCCCTCATGAATTATAAAATCAAAAAGGGAAGCCATGCCCAAAATTTGACTGGTGAATAGTCTGATTTCCCAATACAAGTGCCTTCATAGTTGTAATAATGAATAGACATGCATGCAATAGTAATACACACATAGATAATGTATATGTAAGCATATGTAAAAAAGGAATATGCGTGTGTAATGGTATACTGACATAGGAACCATCATCAGTGGCCAATCTTTGTCACCTCTAGAGGATAGCTTTTTGTGCCTCGGAGGTCTTCTAAAGTCAGTGATCCTCTAAAATTTAGAGTCTAAATATAAAACAGAGCACAACCTAGGATTGTTGTGGGGTTTTTTTAGCTCCAGGAAACAGGTGACACAGGAGGGAAACTAAGATATTTAAGGTATCGACTGTCTTCCACAAGTGAGCATTTCTGGTTTTCTGACTTGAAGACAAAGATATTTTCAACCTTTTAATTCTAGGCTGCCTTGCGCCTGTCTCCTCTCGTGGGGCCTGTTTTAGCCCAGGAAAACAATCTTTGACAGGCCACTTCCTCACAGCTCACCTGATGCACACCAGTTGGCATGTCTTTGCCTGATGTCAACACATCTAAAGGTGCACAAATGGCCATTTTACTGCTAAAGTGTCCATGAAAGACTAATTCTATCTTACTTTAATAATGCCAGTCTCTTTTAAACCCAATTTCTGGCCAGTGAAACACTTGAGTCAAACAACTGTGTAATCAAATTCTTCCCATATCCTGCAAGCATAACTTGATGATTTTAATGAGTGATAATTTTGTTGTTGTTAATCTTCTTACCTGGAGATATTTTTCCATTGCTTTTTTTTTTTTTTAAGAGAGAGAGTGGGAGGGAGCCAGGGAGACAGAGAGAAACATCGATGAGAAAGACACATCTATTGGTTGCAGGTTCCGGGATAGAGTCTATAACCGATGCTCCCTTTTTAAAGGAAGTAGATTAATTGAAGGTGGAGAAAGTGTGGGTGTATAACCAGAAAATTACCCTTGACTGGAATCAAACCTGGGACCCTTGGGTCCACAGGTCGACTCTCTATCCACTGAACCAAACCGGTTAGGGCTGATCATTTCATACAGACAGATTTTTTTCCCCCATAAGTCATTTACGATGCCAAGATTTCAGATAGATATTGATCTTCCCAGAAGCTTTGGCAGACCATACATTTTGTTTCCTTTCCAAGGCAAGCTTATGTTGGCTATATTTTCATAGTATTACTGATACAATGCTCCTTTTTTTAAGGAAGTAGACTAATTGAAGGTGGGAAAAGTATGGGTGTATAACCAGAAATTTGTTCTCTTTTATAGAACTATTGAGTTATTTGGAAGACACTGTAGAAAACATCCAGATCTCCTCTGTAAAATGAGGGGCTGAATTGGATTTCCTTTGTGTCTTCCTTTAGCATCCCAATCCACTTTGAACTCCTAGAGAACATCACCAGGTCTTATTCACCTCAGTATTTCCAAAGGCCTAGAACCCAAAAGGGCCTCTTTACTTACTAGTTAATGGGTTAATCATCTTGCCTTTTTATATGGTTTATTCTAATACTTTATGAACAGAACAAGAATCAAATATTTCCATGAATGGCTCACAGTATAAGATTTTCCCATTTTGTATTTTGTTCCTATGCTGTAGGGCACATATACATATACTAACTACTATCAGTGATGGTGATTTTGGTTGAGGTGAGTCAGTTCATTAACTCACACAATAATATTTGCAGAACACCTACCAGGTACTAGGACCACGATGCTGAACTAGGCTCAGTTCCCTCCTTCCTGGCACTTAGAATATGATGAAGACAGGCAGGTAAAGTGTAAAATAATACAAATGCTAGGAAGGCTAAGCACAAGGAGCTATGGGAATAGAGGAATGCAGGGAAGGTTTCCCAGAGGAAATAATAAACAAACTCAACCCTTACCATTAAATAGGAATTAGCCAAGTACAAGTGAGGAGAAGGGTGGGTGGCACTGGAGGAACTAAGAACTATTGGTTGCTCAGATAGTGGTTATTTAGACGACAATAAAGGACTTTGGAAAGAGTTCAAGCAGATGAGTGATATGATTCAAACTGTGTTTTAATTGCACTTAGACGATTAGAAAGGGACAAGATTCGGAGCTAGACATGTAGGAAGCTTTGGAAGTGGCAGTGAAGGTGAAGAGAGTAGCAGTGGATGTGAAAAGAATTAAATTAATTCTGGAAATAACAAGGAAGATGGTGAAGGTATATTTGTGCATGTTGGAGAGCGATGTAGGAAATAAGGAGCCGAGTCTGATGCTTGGAGAACGGGGTGGATGGTGTGTCACTCACAGGAGTAGACATGCCTGCTAAGGCTGTGGCACTCTGGAATGTCCCAGGATAGCCAAGGGACATTCAACATGAGAGGCCTGCTAGCCTATGGATTATGTGGAACTAAACCTCAGGAGAGAGCTCTGGGTTGGAACTATAGGTTTGATAATCATCAATATATAGATAGAATCTGAAGGTATTAGAATGAATATCCTGGGGAGGAGAAGTGGCGCTGAGGAACCCCAAGAAATGCCAGGCTTAAAGGCCAGTCAGATATTTTGCTTGCTGATTATTATCACCTGCTTAGTCCTCACTGCTAAGGGCCACGTTCAGTCTAGGTCATAAAGGACCCAACAAGGCCCTTTCCACTGTGGTCCCAACCAGGAGCTTTGTGGAGGACAAAGCCAGGCCCAGAGCACTCAAGGACGCCTCACATAAATTATCAAGTTCGCAGTGAAGATGATTTACAAATATTGCTTGCTCATCTGGGTGTGGAGAAGAGGAAATATAATTATGAAGTATACAGGAGCTAAGGCATGTTCCTGAGTTTAATGTAAGAATGCTTTTTGTAGATTGCATCGAGCACAACAGACTGAAGGTCTGATATCATAAAAATCCATCCAGGATGGAGATCCCCGTGTTTGTCACTGAGCTACAACTGAGGAGGAGTGTGGAGCAGAAGCAACACAAGTCTCTGCTTTCACCATCTTCCCAAATCACAGACACAACTTGATCAACGACAAGGAGCAGATGGAGCAGCGGGCAGCTGTGATGGTATTAGCAAGAGGTCTGCAAAGAGCCACAACCCAAAAAAGCACTTGTATCCTTGAAAACAAACTGAAATCAAGAGCTTTCAGCATAGTACCTGAGTCACACAGTGGGTTTCCCATCAGCTGATTCAACCAACTGCAGATCCAAAATATTAGGCTTAGATGGTTGCTGTACTAATTATCTGTGGGTTTCCCATCAGCTGATTCAACCAACTGCAGATCCAAAATATTAGGCTTAGATGGTTGCTGTACCAATCATGTACAGACTTTATTTTCTTGTCACTATTCCCTAAACAATACTGCGTAATAACTATTTACATAGCATTTAGATTGTATTCAATATTATAAATAATCTAGAGATGATTTAAGTATATGGGAGGATGTGTATAGGTTACATGTGAAAACTATGCCAGCTTATTTAAGGGACTTGAGCATCTGCAGATTTTGGCATCCGGGGGAAGTTGTGGAACAATTCCCAGTGGATACTGAGGAACAACTATAGATGTATGATGTCCCAGCCATCAGAAGTGCTGGTCTCAGAAGTATGTCTGTAAATTCATAACTAAGCAAATAATCATTTATTTTATAATCTTATAAAACTCTGGAAATATTATAGTTATTTTTTAAATTTTTGTTTTCTTTTGTTTTGTTTTGCATAAACTGACGTATCCCAGAGCTATTTAAAAAGCACATCTGTTGAAACCTTCCAAGCTGGTTGTCAACTTCAGGACAAATATTTTGATTTACTAAGGAGCTTAAATCAGATAAGACATTCTGTGGGGAGGACGGGGTGTGGAACCATCTAAAAATTGTTATCTTAAGAGATTTAGTTATTTTTTTAGCCTTACGTCTGCTACAAACTTCATGTCTTAAAAACTTGACTTTTTGCAGGCACTTCAGTTCTGAGGATACAGTGAATCCCTGGGATTAGATCTCTTGTTAAAAATAGACATGTGGATTAGTGGCAGATAACAGGGCACCCAAAATGGAATCATACATCCTGCTTAAAATCCTACCAACACTGTGGACTCTCTGAACTTTGACAGGAAACTGGGTATTATACATTGGCTCAAGATGATTTTATAAATAAAAATCCACCAGTTTTCATTTCCTTTGTAGTGGGGTGTTCTAACTAAAGTGAATCTCTATTTTGTTTAAATTATTTTTATTGTGGTATAATTGACATATAACATTCTATTTGCTTTAGGTGTACAACAATGATTTGATAGTTGTGTATTTTGCAAAATGATGACCACAGTAAGTCTAGTTAACATCTGTCACCAAACATAGCTACAAATAATTTCTTTCATGTGAACTTTTAAGATCTATTCTTTTAGCAACTTTCAGAAAAGCAATCTAGCATTGTTACCTATAGTCATTATGTTCTACATTACATTCCCATGGCTTATTAGTTTTATAACTGGATGTCTGTATCTTTTGACCACCATGTTGCCCACCCCTGACCCTACCCCCACCTCTGCCTCCGGTAACTAGCAGCCTGTTCTCTGTATCAATGAGTATTGGATGTTCGTTATAGTTCAAGCACTTTACATCTATCAACTTATCCAATCCTCGCAACAAATCTATAAAATGAGCACCATTGGCCTGGACAGCAGCACAGTGGTTAGAGCGCTGGCAGGTTTGATTCCCAATCAAGGGCAACAGGTTCCATCCCCACCCCCCGTTGGGATGGATGCAGGAGGCAACCAATTGATTTGTCTCTTTCACATTGATGTTTCTCTCTCTTTCCCTCTCCTCCTCCCCCTTTCTTTCCAATCTCTCTGAAAAATCAATGGAAAACATATCTTTGAGTGAGGATTAACAACAAAAAGACACGATTCCTAAGGGAAAACTAACCCTCCATGTTCTATCTTACAGGTGGCTCATCTTCCTTTCCCTTGGGGGAAGGCTGGGAAAGGGGAATTATTTCAAATAAAGGCCAAGTTTCTTTGGAGCCTGATTGAAATGTTCTAGAATTAGATTGTGGTGATGGCTGAATAACTTTGTAAATTTACTAAAAATCATTGACTTGTGCACTTAAATGAGTGAATTTTGTTTCTGTAAATTTCAATACATTTGTTTTAATAAAAAACAAACCTACAATCAGCAAAGTCTCTCTATTCCTGCACTGAACTCTGATCTCACTCATCCCTTATAGAAGTTATTTGTATTAGTTCTTGGTTTATCTTACCAGTTTTCCTTTAACAAATATCAGCAAACACATCTGTATAAGTAATATTTTAATTGATTTTAAAATATTGCCTTGAGTGGATGTGGAGAGAGCAGAGTGCCTGAATAATGGCTCCTCTATATAACACATCCAACAGCAACTTGGGCTTACTCTTCACAAGTAGCAGGATACCATGACCTTCCTGTGACAAAAAAATATATATGTATAAATAAATAAATAAAATGTTGCCTTGAATATTGGTGATTGAGGAAAACAAATCTAATCCCTTTAAAGCTTACGGGGATTCTGAAAGAAGGGCAATTCTGGGCACCACAAAAGTTTTAGATTTTATTACATTGGTTTCAGTGTGTCTAATAATGCCTGAAAACATACATATTTTATTAACTTGAGTGGAAGGTTCACAAATTAAGGGAGGGGGAATGAAAAAAGGAGAGGTTTTGGAAATGACAAAACTGCGTTGTGGGAGAACAGAAAGAATAGCAATAGTTGGAGGTTATAAAGGTGGGAGGAGAGAGGAGAGAGGGAGGGAGGGAGAGATTATCTTTAGTGGCATTTACTGAGCTGTGAGTTGTGAATATCTGAAAGAAAGTCTGGTATATAACAAGTTTTCCTGACTGAAAAAGAAGGCAATCTTGCATTTCATAGTTCCCCAAGAGAGCCACTAGGTGGCAAAATCGACCCAAGACAGTTGTCTTCTGAAAAAAGTAACTACTATGCAGGAGGTATAAGTATATAATAGCTAAACATACAATATAAGTTTTAAAAATACATTTTTAAAATAAATTTTATTGATTTTTTTTACAGAGAGGAAGGGAGAGGGATGGAGAGTTAAAAACAGCAATGAGAGAGAGAGATCAATCAGCTGCCTCCTGCACGCCCCCTACTGGGGATGTGCCTGCAACAAAGGTACATGCCCTTGACCAGAATTGAACCTGGGACCTTTCAGTTGCCGGCTGACACTCTATCCACTAAGCCAAACCGGTTTCGGCTAAAAAATACATGTTCTTATTGATTTATTTTTTTTTAGATTGGGAGAGGGAGAAAAGATAGAAACATCAATAATAGAGAAACATTGATCAGCTGCCTCCTGCATACCTCCTTTTGGGGATTGAGCCCCCAACAGGGCATAATGATCTGATGGGAAATGAAACAAGCAACCTCTTGATGCATTGAGAGATGCTCAATTCACTGAGCCATGCTGGCCAAGCCACTTTAAAAAAAAAATACACTTACATTTTTTTTTAAAGCAATTTTAGGTTCACAGCAATATTGAGCAGAGGTAGATAGATTTCCCATATAACCTGTGTCCCCTACACATGCACTGCCTTGCCTGTTACCAACATCCCTCCTCAGAATGGTAAGTCTGTTAAAACTGGTGAATCTATATTGGCACATCATTATTACCCAAGATCCCTTCTTACATTAGGGTTCACTCTTGGTGTTGAACATTCTATAGATTTGGACAAATGTATAATGACATATATATATATACTATTATAATATAATAATATAATACTATTATGTATAATATAATACTATTATGTATTATACATAATAGTATATATATATGTCACTGCCCTAAAAAATCCTTGTGTTCTGCCTATTCATCCCTCCCCACTTCCACCCCAAAACCATGGCGACCGCTGATTGCTTTACTATTTCCATAGTTTTGCCTTTTCCAGAATATCATAGTTGGAATCATATAGTCTGTAGCCTTTCCAGATTGGTTTCTTGCACTTAGTAATATGCATTTAAGTTTTCTCCAAGTCTTTTCATGGTTTAACGGCTCATACAGTATCATTCTAAGCCAACTATTCATACCGCAGGAAGGGCAGGTATACATTTATGTATATATAAACCTAAGAATACAAGCCAGACAGGTAACTGAAAAGCAAAATTTCCTCAATGGATAACATTCATGTCTCCTCTCACTAACTCCTGCAACTGAGGAATTCCTTTAGTTAAAAAATGGGTTTGGGCCTGACCAATGTGATTCAGTGGTTGAACATTGACCTATGAACCAGGAAGTCAAGATTCAATTTCTGGTCAGGGCACATGCCCAGGTTACGGACTCAATCCCCAGTGGAGGGCAAGCAGGAGGCAGCGATCACTGATTTTCTCTCATCATTGATGTTTCTGTCTCCTTTCCTCTCTGAAATCAATAAAAATACATATTTTTACAAATGTGTTTGGCCCTGACCGGTTTTGCTCAATGGATAGAGCATCGGCCTAAAGACTGAAGGGTCCCAGGTTCGATTCCAGTCAAAAGCATGTACCTTGGTTGCAGGCACATCCCCAGCAGGGGCCTTGCAGGAGGCGGCTAATCGATGTCTCTCTCTCATCGGTGTTTCTGACTATCTGTCTCCCTTCCTCTCTGTAAAAAATCAATAAAATATATTTTTTTAAAAATAAATAAAAGTGTTTACAGGTTTTGATTTCAACTTAATATCCCAAGAGACTTCTTGTCTCCCCACTTTCTCAAACAGCAAGGATTTCTTCAACTGTAAACCAGTGAGGTCACTTACTGTGGATGTTGTGTCTCCTTCAAGCCTCCCATCTCATTAGGACAGGACCATTGGCCCATCTTCAGTGGTGTTTCTGGGAGGATTCTAATCCTGCCAGTGTCCCACACACCAGAAAAATTTATTTGACCCATCATCATCTTGAAATCACATAATCTTTTGAAGGTTTTCCAAGGACTTTTTGTTTAGTGAGGTTTGGTTTTACTGTTAAATATAACAGGAAACAGGAAAGGGATAGAAACAGCAAAGAGAGAAAGTTGCAAAGTTGCAAACAATTCCACACACACACAAAGTCTCACAAGGAGAGTTGTCCCTGGTGTTCACTGAAACATAAATGAAATTAAGCTTTGACCATTCTCTATACAGCTTAGCTTTATCCTCCAAGAGATTTTTTCCTATCTTTGCCTCCCCTTTCTCCCACAGGAAAAGCTGTGGATACTTTGGACATTTTCAGATATAAAAATAACTACATGAGATTTAATAGCACTCAGAAGAACACAGATTTTTCACCCAGGTTTTCCTCCTTTAGAAAACTGTTGTGTGCTCTTCCTTACCTGAGCAGGGGATGAGGAGCAATTTGGGAAGCGAAGACTTGGACTGATGCTAAGGATGTAGACCATTCAAAGACAGAGTTACAGGGACTGATAGGGTGCCTGGTAACTGCTTCCCAACCAGTAAGTCCTAAAGTATGTTATTAAACATCTGCCTAATCAAGAAATCCCTTCCAATTCAAAAGAATTAATGTCATCCCGTTTGAATTAGTAATAAAAGTCTGAATTAAATACATTGAGGCAGATACTGTCAGTGCCTCAGTCTTTACTATGTCTGGCTGCCAGCATTAGGGTCCCTTTGCCCAAGGACTTTATCTAGACACTGGAGCTCACTCTGCTGCACCTGGCTCACATAGACATCTGGGGAGCAGACCTTAAAAATGACTGATGGGAACTGGTAGAACAATATTCCATTGCTTTACTTCAGCAGGGAGTTGGCCCTGAAGTTTGTGTTATACTGGATCCCAAGTCCCCAGCTGGATTAAGTCTCAGTTGTTCATAGTGGTAACTATATCAATAACACAAATCATCTGAATTGCTTTTTCTTCCTTGCCTCTCCCTATTTTTTTAATATACTTTTCTATTTATTTCAGAGAGGAAGAGAGAGAGAGGAGTGGAAACATCAGTGGTGAGAAAGAATTTTTGTCAGCTGCCTCTTACACACCTCTCGATGGGGATTGAGCTCCCAACCCAGCACGTGCCCTGACCAGGAATCGAACCATGACCTTCTGGTTCATAGATCCATGCTCAACCACTGAGACAATAGCCAAGCTTCCTTGCCTCTCTTCCCCACTTACTAGTATTTCTTAGTTTTCCAAGTAAAGCACATTTTTTTTTTTGGTTATTGTTGTCACTATTACAGATTTCTACCACCACCCCTTTACCCACCTCCACCCAGCCCTGGCCCCATCCTGGCCTGCCCCGCCTGCCGCCTGTGTCCGTGGGCTATGTATATATGTTCTTTGGTTTACCTCTTTACCTTCTTTAATCCAGTATCTCCTGTACCCCTTCCTTCTGAGATCTGTCAGGCTGTTCCATGCTTCCATGTCTTTGGACCTATTTTGTTTGTCAGTTTATTTTATTCATTAGATTCCACATATCAGTGAGATCATATGGTATCTGTCGTCCTCTGACTGTCTTGTTTCATTCAGCATTATAATCTCCAAGTCCATTCATACCATTGCAAAGGGTAAGAGTTTCTTCTTTTTTATAGTCAAGTAATATTCCATTGTGTAAACATAACACAGCTTTAAAATATATATATATGTATGTGTTTTCTTATTGATTTCAAAGAAGAAGGAGTGAGAGATAGAAATATCAATTATGAGAGATAATAATCAGTCAGCTGCCTCTTGCACACCCCTTACTAGGGATTGAGCTCTCAATCCGGATATGTCACCTAACCCAGAATTGAACTGTGACCTCCTGGTTCATAGGTTGATGCTCAACCACTGAACCATGCCTGGGAGGTATACCACAGCTTTTTTATCCATTCAACTACTGATGGGCACTTGGACTGTTTCCAGATCTTGGTTATTGTAAATTAGCTTCTATGAAAATAGAAGTCTATAAATATTTTTTTATTGGTTTTTTGGGACTCTTAGGATGTATTCCCAGAAGTATTATCACTGGATCAAGGCAGTTCATGTTTAATTTTTTGAAGAAACTCCATACCACTTTCCACAGTGGCTGCACAGTCTGCATTCCCACTGGCAGCATACCAGGGTTCCTTTTTCTCCGAATCCTCTCCAGCACTTGTTGTTTATTTATTTATTTATTTATTTATTTATCCATTCTGGCAGGTGTGAGGTGCTGCCTCATTGTACTTTTAATTTGTATTTCTCTGATTATTAGTGATGTTTAGCATGTTTTCATATATCTACTGGCCATCTCTGTGTCCTCTGTGGAGAAGTATCTATTTATAAGGTTCTTTGCCCATTTTTTAATTGGATTGTTTGTCTTCTTGGTGTTGAGTTATATTAAGTTCTTTACATATTTTGGAGATTAATCCTCTATCAGATGTATCATTGGTGAATATGTTCTCTCATACAGTGGGCTCCCTTTTCATTTTGTTGATAGTTTCTTTTTGCTGTAGAGAAGCTTTTTAGTTTGATGTAATAAAAAACATAGTGTTATAATTTTAAGTCTTATATTTAGGTCTTTGATTAATTTTTAGTTAAATTCTTAAAAGTACATATTTAAGTGTTTGTTTAAATGATTTTTTTAGAGAAAGAAAGGAAAGGAGAGTGAGAGAAACATCAATTTGTTGTTCCACTTACCTATGCATTCACTGGTTGACATATATGTGCCCTGAGCAGAGATCAAACCTACAACCTTGGCCTATCAGGACAATGCTCTAACCAACTGAGCTATTCAGCCAGGAAGTTATTTCACTGAATTTTTTTTTATGTGGTATAAGGTAAGGGTCTAACTTAATTTTTTTATAAATAATGTAGTAAATAATTTTTTAAAATATATTTTTATTGATTTTTTACAGAGAGGAAGGGAGAGGGATAGAAAGTCAGAAACATCGATGAGAAAGAGACATTGATCAGCCGCCTCCTGCACCCCCACACTGGAGATGTGCCCGCAACCAAGGTACATGCCCCTGACCGGAATCGAACCTGGGACCTTTCAGTTCGCAGGCCGATGCTCTATCCACTGAGCCAAACTGGTCTCGGCAGTAAATAATTTTTAAAATAAGCCTCAATTATTATGAATTAATATGAATAGTTTTACTTAAGGAGAAAGAGGACCATTTATTATCTTTAATAGTCCTAAATTCTGTTTACATTGTGGATTTCTGGTCAATTGCCCATAATTGTAAAATAACTAATTCAATGGCCGATACAGAATTATAATTCTGAACTCTAGGTTTTTGTTTGTTTGCTTGCTTAACATTTTTATTGTTTTAGAGAGGAAGAGAGAGAGAGAGAGAGAGAGAGCAATAGAAACATCAATGATGAGAGAAAAATTATTGATCACTGCCTTCTATATGCCCCCCACTGGGAATCAAGCCCACAACCCGAGCATGTGCCCTGACTAGGAATTGAACTGTAACTTCCTTGGTTCATAGATCAGTGCTCAACCACTAAGACTCACTGACTGGGATCTAACTGGCACACAAATGAATAGTTAACCTCAATGTCTCTTTCCTGACTTTAGATGGACAAATTGATTGTGATATTTAAGAAATAAGGACATACTTTATAAAAGATAGAAAGAAGCCAAATTAGATGACATCCATTCCCAGTTGAAAGAAGGCTTAACTATAGCTTGAGATCAATAGAAGCATCCAGACAGACTCTGTTTCATCCCATTACATACACAAATGTAACCAATTTTATCCCATATATAATAGAATATTTCAGGTACCAACAAAATCGCTGGAAGAATCCCTGATGGTATGCCAGTGTGTGAGGTAGTTTCTCAGGGAGTCACCAGGTATGGGTGAGTGGTGTTCACAGGGTTGATATGATTCAAATCTAGCTCCAGTGCTGGGTCTACAGCCTCTCAGGAGAAATCTCAGGGTGCCCCAAGGCCATCCTCCTGCTGCCTACAAACCTTTGCTGTGGAGAGGGGCCCCAAGGAGTCATCAAGGTGAGGCCAGTAGTATTCATTAGGCTAAAACAGACTGAGATGTGGTCATGTGGAGGAATGGTGCTGCACTGCCCAGTTGGGGTGCATAGGGTGGAGGTGGGGGTAGGAGAATGGTCTTTGCTTTAAAGCCACACAACTCAGTCTCTCCCTGTACATCTCTGTCACCCCCTGAGTCTGCCTGTTCCTCATCAAGAGCCTTCCAAAAAAGGCTGCAATGGACCCTGGCCGGTTCCTCAATGATTAGAGCACTGGTCCAAAGACCAAAGTTGTCTCAGATTTGATTCCCAATCAAGGGTCCTGGTCAGGGTGTATGTGGGAAGCAACCAACGCATTTGTCTCTCTCACACCTATCTTTTCTCTCTCTCTCCCCCTCCCTTCCACTCTTTCTAAACATCAATGTTTAGAAACATCAAATATCCTCAGGTGAAGTTTAACAACAACAAAAAAGACTGCCCAGGCTTTCCATGGCTAGTTGATTTCGTGACAGATCACAAGCTTGGCAGAGCCAGCCACAGGGTGTGGGGTGGGGTCTGTGGATCTCTGAGGCTGACTCAGTATAGAGGCGAGTGCCATCTGTGGGCAGCTTTGGAGAGGGACTCAGCACAGGGGCAGAGGTGGCTGTCCCTCTAGGCCTCTCTTGAAGCCATGCCACCCAATCTCTCCCTGTATGACTCCAGTCTGTTCTGAGCAACTGTCCTTTTGCTGGAGTTTAGGGTGAGTTTCCAGGAACACGATTTTCTGTGCTGGCCCTTTAGGAGGGTCTCTGGCAGACTCCTCTCTCCCTGGTGGGCAGGATCCCCGCTGACTTTCACAGCCAGATGGTATGTGAGCTCCTCTTCCTGGGGCTGGTATTGCGGGCTGGGAAGAAACTTTGCAGCTGAGATATCCCTCCAGATCCTCAATATCCACATGTGAGTGCTAGGCCAGTCTTTTTCTCATCTCCACTCTTCCTGCCAGCCTCGACGTGGCTTCTTCCATATCCTCTTAGTAGTAATGCTTCTGCTCAGCTCATCTTCAGCTGGTTATTCCAGTTGATTCTGCTATAACTTAGTTGTAATTCTGAGTTGGTCCTAAGAGAAGGTGAGACTAACATCCACCTATACCTCTGAAACTTTAGATTTTCCCCCAAACCACCTTATTTTAAATTTCAAATCATTCCTACGTCTTGTGAAAAACAAAACAAAACACTATAAAACACATTTAATTTTTTAGAACTTTTGGAAAAGAGCTTTACAAAACTAGTTTGATTTTTTAAATCCTAAAGAAGGGAACAAAAAGCTTAGAAAACTGCCTTTCTGCATTAATAGGAAATACTAAAATATGTTTTCTAAGCCTAAGGTACCTTATGAAAAATGTGTATTACAACAAATCACTAAGAGTGAGATAATAATTTAAAAAAAATAAGTAGAAGGTCAAAAATAAACATTTCAGAACTGCACACGTTTAGTTTAACCAAAGTTGTCTCCTCATTAGCTGTTTTCTTCATTCTAAAAGTTAAGAACAAGAACGTTTCCTGCAAAGGCAATAAAGGGACAGGTACATGAAGGCAATTCACTTTTTAAATGTCTTTTCTACATTAAGTATTATTAGGCTTTGCATCCAATTAAAGAAGCGGAAATCCCCCCAATTATCAGGGTCTTTGAAAGCACTTTGGCTGTTATTGTTTCTTGTACTGAAAGAAATAGTTTGGGCCTGAATAAGCCTGGCAAACCCTCCTTTCCAGTGGGTAATCATTAACCAGCTTATCAAATCCCAATCATTTACAGTTAGATCACATGACTCTCCCTTCCCAGATCTACAGCAAGTGGGGGGGTGAAGGGGAGGAAGGAGGCAATTACTAGTAAAAAGCAAACTTAATTTCTTCTCATCTTCTAAAACTGGATAACTTCAGCTTTCTTCATCTTTCCCAAGAAATAGCCCAAATGATTATAAAATTAGGAATCACACTATTTTTAAACAATAATAAGCTTCCCTCAAAGATCTTATGCCCAAATTGGATAAAAGACAGAACAAAAATTAACCAACACATATGTATTAGCTATGGTACTTAGTATAGTACGCTCAACTATGTTGCCAAAATTTTATACTCTGTTAGCTGCATTTGGCTCAAAGCTTTGTACAGTACAGCTCAGTTTCAGTATCTCCTACTTTTGATTTTTGCAAATATTTTATCAACAAGCTGCCTCTAGCCCTCATTTTTCTCCTTCCTATTTTGTCTGCTTCGCTCTGCCCTGTTAAAGAGGTGAGATTCTTGACCTCTCCTTCTCTACCTCCACACTCCACCTGGGTCTCTGGCAGCTCCGAAGCTGGAGGGCAGGTAGGAAGCAGCATAGCTTCCAGGTATGATATCTGATGCTCAATTAATCAGAACAACGGGATTAAAATATTTAGAATCACCCAGAAATCACTTGTGTGTGGCTGAGACACCAACCTTATGGATTCTGAGTCATCTGGCTGGAATGGAATCCAGGGCAGATATGTTCATATTCACCCAATTTATCTCCACCTCTGAAAATTATCTTGAATAAAGCAGGCATTTTTCACTACATTGGCCCTTGGACTTGCCCTCCTGAAAACAAATCTTTCTCAATGAGAAGGATCAGATATATTTGCCAAGAAAGCCGAACCACCAGGAAGCCTGAAGGCAGGCCCTGTGCTCCAGAAGTCCAGCCATTCTGTTGTAGAAAAGAAGTAGCTAAGCTCTAATTTAGAGTCTCTTTCAACCTGTTCAACTGAATTGCAAAATGTAAGCTATGTTTCTTGGTAAGGAATTGACATATTGGAAGCTGGCATGCATAACTAATGTGCTATTATTTATGTGCAGAAATTTGCTTACTCTGACATTTCCATAGCCATTTGGCCCTGGTGAGAACAGCCCTCTACCATTTTATTTCTGAACCGTCTCAGGGTGGCACAACTGAACTTGTGCTCAAGGAATAAAATGCATTATAAAGTTCATTTAAATGAGTAAAATAATATATATAATAAGTTTATATTAAAAGCAAAGAATATGTATTATTATTATTTTAAAATTGCTTCCTCCATTGAGTTCATTGTCTGTCAATTTAAATATATATATATACACACACTTAGCAACTACTTTTACTGATTCTTACCCTTAGTTTGGTACTACTATCTCAGTTCTAAGAGGTATTTAAATTAAAGGGGAAAAAAGTGTGTGTGAAGGTAAAAAGATCAATGGAATTATACAAATAATCAATTATATAGGACCAAAACTGGAATATGTTTTCCTCCTTCATTTTGCTTCTTAGCACATACTAGTCAAGGTAATTCATTACCCACAGTACAAATCACACACTCTATTCCAGGGGCATTTACTATTCTCCCTCATCCCCCACAAAATGTAACATCCCTATCATTCATATGGCATTTCTTTGCATTTTTAAAAATTTATTTATTGTCTAAAGTTTTATATGTCTCTTTTTTGACCCTCCCCCTTCAGCCCCCACTGCCCCAGTGTCTGTGTTCATTGGTTATGCTAATATGCATGCATACACATCCTTTGGTTGCTTTCTAACCACTCCCGCCCTCTTGACATTTGTCTCTAGATCTATTCTTGTTCATCAAATTATGTTGATCATTATATCCGACATATGAGTGAGATCATGTGATATTTATCTTTCTCCCACTGGCTTATTTAGTTTAGCATAATGTTCTCCAGTTCCATCCATGCTGTTGCAGCATAGTATTCCATTGTGTAGATGTGCCACAGTTTTTTAATCCACTCATCTGCTACTGGGCATTTCTTTGCATTTGATAGGCCTGATCGGCTTTGCACATGTTTTTTTCTTCATGTTTACACGGTGACAGCCTGGGAAAAATTCTTATTGTTAACTAGAGGCCCGGTGCACAAAATTCGTACACAGGAGGCTGAGTATCCTTCAGCCCAGCCTGCATCCTCTCCAATCTGGGACCCCTCAAGGGATGTTCGACTGCTCTCTCACAATCCAGGACTGTTGGCTCCCAACCACTTGTCTGCCTGCCTGCTTGCCTGCCTGAATGCCCCTAACCGATTCTGCCTGCCAGGCATGATCACCCCCTAACCACTCCCCTGCCAGCCTGATTAATGCCTAACTGCTTCCCTGCCAGCTGTTTGCCCCTAACTGCCCTACCCTGCAGGCCTGGTCACCCCTAACTGCTCTTCCCTGCAGGACTTGGTCCCCCCCCCCCCAACTGCCCTTCCCTGCAGGCCCAGTCATCCCAAATTCCCGCTTCTGCCAGCCTGGTCACCCCTAACTGCCCTCCCCTGCAGGCTTAATCAACCTCAACTGCCCTCCTTTGTAGGCCTGGTCCCTCCCAACTGCCCTCCCCCTGCTGGTCATCTTGTGGTGGCCATCTTGTGTCCACATGGGGGCAGCCATCTTTGACCATATGGAGGCAGCCATCTTGTATGTTGGCGTGATGGTCAATTTGCATATTACTTTTTTATTAGATAGATAGAGGCCTGGTACATGGGTGAGGACCAGCTGGTTTGCCCTAAAGAATGTCCGGGATCAGGGTGAGGGTTCCCTTGGAGCATGGGGCAACCTGGGTGAGGGACCTGCAGTAGTTTTCAGGCTGGTCACGCCCCCTGGAGACCCAAGCTGAGGCCCTGATATCTGGGATTTATTTATCTTCTACAATTGAAACTTTGTAGCCTGGAGTGGAGTTAAGCCTTCTGCTTGCTCCATGGTGCCAGCCATTTCCATTGGAATTTATTTATCTCCTATAATTGAAACTTTATAGCCTTAAACGGAGGCCTGCGCCTGCCAAGGTGTGTGGAAAGTTTGGCTTCCTCCATCGCTCAGGCAACTCAAGCCTCCCTCCTACTTTCTCTGTGGCTATAGCCATATTGGTTGGATTAATTTGCATACTCGCTCCTGATTGGCTGGTGAGCATAGCTTGTTGGTGTAATGGAGGTATGGTCAATTTGCATATTGCTCTTTTATTAGATAGGATGCTATTAAACTGGCTTTGGGTCTGATGAAAATCTGTATATCATGTGTTCTGTACAAAGATCCATTGTTGAAAGACCTTGCTACTTTTAGCTCAGTTTCACTAAGAACACTCTCTCCAGCATGTGCTTGAAGAACATATTAGAGAGAAGTTCCCTGAACTACTTATATACTCATTTTGAGAACTGAATGTGCACCTCACCTAACCTCATCATGGAAAGGGAAGCAAAACTTTTCTAGATATAAATTTCCTCATTTGTTACATAAGGGAGCTGGGCTAAATGACCTTAAGGTCATTTGAGCTCTGTGAATGCTTATTTTTACTCTCTGTCATATTTTAAGATTTTACAGCCACTGAATGGGATATATCTTTAGAGATTTATTTTACATATTTGCTCCTAATGAAATTTCTCCCTTTTAGAAGAGCTTTTTTTGTTTTGCTTTTTGGGGTTTTTTTTTAATCCTCTCCAGAAGATATTTTTCCTATTGATTTTTAGAGAGAGTTGTGCGAGGGGGTAGCGCTGAAAAGAAACATCGACATGAAAGACACACATTGATTGGTTGCTTTCCACATGCACCCTGACCGGGAGGGAACCCGAAACCCAGGTACAAGACTTTGGGAATCAAACCTGAGACTCTTCAGTGCACGGGCCAATGCTCTAACCACTGAACACCACCATCTAGGACTTCAAAAGAGCTCTTAATTTCTCACCTCCCAACCTTCTTATCAAGGTTAGTTAGGAATTGCTTTACATTAAGTAATCAGTGGGACAGCTCATTTATTATAAGATAAAGCAGAACACAGGACCAGAAGTTAAATGTCTTTCTTTGGCCCTAGCCGGTTTGGCTCAGTGGATAGATTGGTCCTAGCTTGTTTGGTTCAGTGAATAGAGTGTCAGCCTGTGGACTGAAGGGTCCCAGGTTCAATTCCAGTAAAGGGCATATGCCCAGGTTGCAGGCTTGATCCCCAAAATAGGGGTTGCAGGAGGCAGCTGATCAATGATTCTCATCATTGATGTTTCTATCTCTTTTCATCTCTGTTCCTCTCTGATATCAATAAAAATATTTTTAAATGTCTTTCTTTGGCCTTCTGAGTCAGTTACAGTCTAAATGTGCAATAGATTCCAAGGCCAATGTGGAAGGTTCTGTTTTTATTAGGAAATACACTGCTCAGATCATTATTCTCCTTTATTTAGTGACTAGTGAACTGGATCCGGCTGGTCATTTCTATTTCCTGTTAAATGAAAATGCACTATGCCCCAGCATGAGTCAGTCTAAAATATTTACCGAGTAAAAAATAGCTACAGCTCTCAAAGGCAGGAGTATGAGGAAATAGGATGAAAATAAAAGATACATATCTCTTCTGGGCAGCTTTCAATCTTATAGAAAAAAATAGAGATACATACTTTTGTTTTCTCTGAACTTTTGAAATTCACATAGTATCGACATTATACAAAACCAATGCTATGTGGCTGTGTGCGGTTATTGAGTAACTGAAACAGGTTGTGGTGAGGAAGCACACTTTTTCTGGAGCAGAATGAGTTTTCGAGTGAGGGAAGGACACGGTTCAGTGGGAGAAGGATGAGCCATCTGGGACAGAACAATGGTATGTGTTATGGCTCCTCATAGTGAGAGCATGCAAAGAATAATAGGCAATTCAATTTAAAAGAGATAATAACTTTGCCTTTCCATATTTGGTGTCTTAGTAACTCTCATTCAGTTACTCATATAGGAAGTATTGAGTGGCTATGATATAACATTCTTTGTGCTGGATATTATATAATTACATATAAATGTCACTACTATGATGATGAGCTCCAAATAAGTACCTTCCTTTTCCAACACTTCCAAGCTCTTTTTACGAGGCCAGCATTATCCTAATTTCAAAACCAGATAAAGACATGACAAAAAAAGAGAGCGGATTACAGGCCAATATCCCTAGTGAACACAGATACTAAAATCCTCAACAAAATATTAGCAAATCAGATCCAGCAATATATTAAAAAGATCATTCACCATGACCACGCGAGAAGTATTCCAGGGATGTAAGTACCCTCCCTTTCCAACTCCATTCTTGTCACCTCACTGAACATATACCTTTTGGAGGATATTGGTTATTTTAAGCTGGTTACTTTCAAGAAATGGAAGATGTTGGAGAAAGAACTTGTTGGAGGACCTTCTCTGGGAAGGGTGCTCCCATCAGAGGTCATTGAACTTGAATGTGAACTACTCTGTGATAAACAGGGGAGACTTAGCAAGGGCCCTTCGATCAAAGCTTTCTGAAACCCACTGTTAGAGCTGGCTCAGCAAACATTTGTTTACCAAACATTTAGTTTTCCAGCTCCAGGTTTATAACCTTTCTCCCCTTTGAAGTTCAAACCACAATGCCCTTTTCTTCTTAGCTCAACAGGGCTTATAAACCTTAACTGTCTGACTTGTCCCAGGAGCCCCATATTCTTATGGAACCTGCATATATACAAATGTCATTAAATTTGGGGCTTTTCTCTGGTTAATCTGTCGCAAGTCACTTTGATTATTAGACCAGTCTAAAGAAGTAGGAGGAAAAAGTGGGGCCATTTTCCCCCCATCACACACACACCCCACCACCACCACCACTGTATCAGTCTTCCCAGTGTAATTCCTCCCAGAATCCCTAGGAATGGCTGTTCTAAGCCTGGAGATTTAAGTTACTTCTTTAGGCCATTGTTTTCACCATTCTCACCTATTGTGTATACAATGTGAGGCTTGTGTTCTGGAATCTCAAGGTGTACTCCAAGTCTATCCCTATCTCAAAAGATAGCACCTTCAACTTCTGTTCTTCATATTTTTTGTACCATTTCTGCCCTCTCTCACATGGTCTCACTGTTTCTTTTAACCCTTTAGCTCCTATGTAAGTTAGGGGATGTGCTCAAATGTATACATCAAAAACCCAGGGCCCTGGCCAAGTAGCTCAGTTGGTTAGAGAATCATCCAGTATATCAAAGTTGCAGGTTAGATCCCCAGTTAGGACACATTGAAGAAGCAACCAAATTATTACATAAACACATGGAAAAAACAAATTGATATCTCTCTCTCTCCACCCGCCTTCCTCTCTCTCTTTTCAAATCAATTTTTAAAAAACAATGTGTACATGAACATTTTGTTTAGTTAATCCTCATCAGAGGATATTTCTTTCCATTGATTTTTTTAGAGAGAGTAGAAGGGAGAGGGAGGGTGAGAGAGACACCTAGATTGGTTGCCTCACCTGGATTGATTGCTTCCCACGCATTCCCCAACCTGCAACCAAGGTACGTGCCCTTGACTGGAATTGAACCTGCTACCCTTCTCAGTCGTTGCTCTAACCATTTAGCAACACAGGCCAAGGCTGTACATGAGTGTTTTAGCAGGTCTATTCCTAATAGCCACAAACTGATAACAACCCAAATCTCCTTCAATGAGTGAATGTCTCTACAAGCTGTGGTACATCCCCAAAATAAAATAATTCAGCAACATAAAGGAATAAACTATTGAAATATGCAGCAATTTGCATGAATCTCAAAATCAGTAAGCTGGATAAAAAAAAAGCCAATTTTAAAAACTATGGACTATACAAACACATTTATACCATTCTCAGAAAGGTAAAACTATATAGTTGAGGGATAGATCAGCGATTGCCACTATAGGGATGTGAGATGGTATTACTAAGAAAGAATAGCATGGGGAACTTTTGGGGTATAATGAAACTTTCCTGTATCTTAATTATGGTGGTAGTTATAATATGTCAAAATTCATACAACTGTACACTTAAAAAGTCCATTTTTAACATGTCATTACCATAACTAATACTCTTAACAGACAATTCAAAGGATGGGAGTAGAAAGTAGTGAATTAGCATCAGCAATTTGCATGACAGTATGCCATGGGCATCTGCCAGAATGTCGCAGTGAGATGGAGAGGTTTGGCTGGCCTAGAGAGTTGGGTCAGTGTAGGTCTAAGAGATCCTCTATTGTACTTTCATAATTTCACTCTTTCTTTAATAAATCTATTCTGGTTGTTTGAAATCTCTAAATTTAAAAATGTCTGTGTAAATGTTCTTTTTTTTTTTAAGTAACATGATTAAGCATGTTTTCTACCCTTATTTTTTTGTTTTGTTTTGTTTTTATCAATCCTCACCCAAGAATATTTTTTTTCCATTGATTTTTAGAGAGAATAAAAGGAAGGGGGAGAGACAGAGAAAGACACATGCCCCAACCAGGACTGAGGATTGAGCTTGCAACCGTGATAGGGATGTGGCCTGGGTCAGAATCGAACCTATGACCCTTCAGTCTATGGGCCGATGCTGTAGTCACTGAGCCCAATCAGCTGGGGCTCCTTCTCCTTTTCATTACTGAAAATCAAAAACACTTTTTCCGGGCACATGAACTTTCATATGTCCTTCCCACAAGAGCTATCTCAAAGTTCTCAGTTCCTCTTCGTTACCTTCACTTAAAGTGGGCGACTTCTCTCACCCTCCTCAGGGAGGATGGCTTCTGTACTGTTAGTATGACTAAGATCTCCATTGACTGGGAGCAAACTGCCAACCCTGACCATCACTCTCACAGGGGCTCGCTGGTTTCACAAATGGATGACACATGACAGAATGAAATAGTAAATCTGTGGGAGCATTCACTTGCACTCAAAACATAATTTTGGATACAGGCTCTGCTGAAGCCAGACCTTGAGAATGTTCCTTTTGAGACAGATCAAGAGACACCTGTCATGGAAACTTTAGCTAACTTTCCACCTCAATATTTCCCTGAATCCATCCTCTTTTCCTTCCACAAAAATCTCAAAGAAAACATGGACCCTTCTTAAAGGATAATAACCACCTTCTGCTGTGATTCTATGAACTTCTTGTAGTCAAATCTCCTTCTTTTTCCAGTGGAACACATTTTTCTATGCTTCAAAACCAGTTATTCTTCTTTAATCATTTCTATGATCATTTAGATCATCTTATTGAGAAATATGGGGATATATTTTCATACCTCATCTGTAGACATCTGTTAAATCATTCTATTCCTATAGTTGTTATTGCTTTACCTGGAAACTTTTCTGATCAATAGGTAGAAATCCCATCTAGGTCGAATGTGCTATTAATAGTGTTTCTGTCTACATAAACCAACACATGGGAATCTTGTGCCATTTGTGATATACAGAAAAAGAAGAACGAGGTATACAGAACACAGTGCAGACTGAAATGCCCTTGAAGATCCTTGTATTCAAAGTTTCCTCACATGACCATGGTACTTAAAGCATAAGGTTGAGCACCAGAGTATGATCATGGCATTTATTCTTTTTCTGTAGAACCATTTGAGGTTGTGACCCTTCAGGGGAGGAAGCCACAGGAAGAAGTCTTGGGTTGGAGAAATAGAAAGAGGACACAAGAAATGCCCACTGTCTTAATGATTTTCAGCTGTCCTAAGTCTGGCCTAAAAGGAACCCAATATTAGTCTGTTAGGAGGTCAGGCATGCAGCCTGTCTGGCCACAAATGGATCCTATGAAATGACTGAAAGCCACCAAACCTGTCTTCTCCCACACTTTACACCTACTCACAAGCTCTCTTTGGCTGTCAGGGCCTTGAGCTGCTCAGATTCAAGTCTGAGTTTATGCAGAAGATATAACAATACCTAAGAAGGATATCAGGTAAATAGCATGAGAATAACAAGAAAATTCTGATGTACATGCTATGTGCCAGTTTTTATATTAGGCATATTTCACAGAGATAGCTAAATGTCAACACTAGCTAACTGTAACAGAGCAACTTCCTGAAAAACAGAGAAGGTAACTTTGCTTCTGCGTGGTTACCTTGATAATTCACATATGTATTCTTACCCCCACTTGCCAAGCTTCCTTCAGAAAAAAATTTCCTCTACATAATTCCCTTTCTTCAACTCTCCTTCTCCCTTCTTTAAAGGAATGCCAGCACTATGTGGACCGTGATCTGTCATTACTAAGGCAAATGAAGGGTTGATTTCTCAAAATACTTCTTATGCTCGTCCTCTGTGCTATACATATCGCTAGACACTAGGGCTGCAATCTACAAGGATCTGCAGGTCCTGTCTTTCTGAAGCTCAATACCTGTAATAGTCCTTTTCTATCTTTTTTTGTTATTCCCCTCCATTAATGAAACTTTTTAGAGTGTTTTTACCTAACAACTTCCACCATGAAATGTTAATACCACAGATATACTGTGTATCTGTTTATGTACTATCTATGTTTATATATATTAAAAAACTAAGATTCTTCTTCTTTTTTTTTCTTTTTTCTTCCAAGAACCACGTTTTATCCTATTGGGGGTTATATTATCCTTGTGAAAAATGCACACTCTAGGAAAAAGACAGATAATTAGCAAATAAGTAAGAAAAGTAATTGTGATAAATAAAATGAAAGAAAATAAAGGGGCTAAAAACTGGGGCATGCTTACTTTGTACCCAGTTGCTTGCACCACTGACAGAGAAAAAGGAAACAGTTTATCTGCAGCCTCTCCCTATCGCTATTTCTTCTCTATCTCAGTTGTTCTGGGAACACAGGGCTGTGTCTTTGCACCTGTGCAACCACATGCCTGCAGGCAAGATCCCGAGGCCCGTCTTGCCGTGAGCCCAGCTGCGGAAGTCCCCCATATGAAAAAACTTGAAAGGAAAAGCAAGGCTAAATGTACTCCTTGGTGTAAAAATAATTTCTCTCTTGCAAATTTTCAGACAAATTCCAGTGAAGTTATGCTGTCTCCCTTAAACAAACTCTGCCAGGAATTCAAGCTGCTTGGCCATTTGTTTCTGTGCAACTCTGAATGGGCCATTGTTCCTTCGTGTGGGGTGAGACTTATCAAAGATAAATTTAACTTGCCAAGGTGGTGGGAACAAAGCATACATCTCTCTCAAATAGGTATGCTTCAGCAAAATAATGAAGACAGAATAGCTGAATGCTGGAAAGCAGCATAATGCTCTGGTTTTAGAGTCCAGACCACCATTGGCGAGTTGACAGGCAATTGAAACACTCTGAGATTCAGTTTACCCCATGTTCATTGCAGCATTATTCACGGTAGCCAAGACATGAAAACAACCGAAGTGTCCTTCAATGGATGGCAGAAGGAGATGAGACTATGGGTGAGCACACAATGCAGCATACAGAAGATGTACAATGATAGGTATATAATTTAATTTAAAAAAGAGTTTACCCATATGTAAGAGGAGAATAATGACACTAAAATATTGGGTTGTAATAAGGACTAATGAAAGTAATATATATAAACAATTTGGCACAATACTTAGAGCATAGTAAGCCCTCTATAAATAGTTGCTCTTGTTATAACTGTTTCTATAGGCCAACCATATTTTTTGTCTTGGTAATCGTTCGTACTTTTGCTATTTTTGGGAATGAAAAGTTAAAATTGGGTTAAAATCAAAGCAAGATCTCTGGTAGTTATAGGCATTGGTCTAACATGCCTCTCAGATACACTTACCCTTCGGTTATACTTATGGATATTCTAAGTCTATTTGTTACTTTATTTTCCTACTTTGGCTACCCTTCATCCTGCACAATGAGATGGTGAATTAACAGTGGTGGATCTGCTAACTTTAGTTTTTACAGAGACTTATTCTGTAAAAATTTATTTTAGTCCTAGAAAGTTCAAAAGCACAGTTCCTCTTTGAACCTGTATCAGCTGTGAGATCTCTATCTTGATTATGAGCATCGCATTCCTGATCATTATCTATGCTAATCCTCAGGATTTTCTCATGCACAGTCCAGTTTCTGACCACATCCAAGCAATATTTCTATTCTGTGTTCCTGCCTTTCCATTCCTTTTCCAAAACCTATCAAATTATATTTCCTCAAGAGAGGTGTTGTCCCCATAAGCCAGAAAATGTTCAAGCACTATAGAAGGGATGTTCATCTGTGTGGAGCCACCCCACATGTTTAAACACACTTTTGATGTTTCAGGAATTTCCCATAGCTCTTAGCCTATTCAGTGAGGGCTCATGGATTTGGCCAGGAGCAAAACCTGGTTGTGAGGGACTTGAAGCTAACACAATTATGGGCTTTTTAAAAAAAAAAAAAGCCACAATATTATCAATTTAAAATTAGGTTACAAATTAAGTACTTATTTAGATTTAGAAAAAAAATAAAACCAATTATAAATTTTAAAAAGCTGACCAGTATTACAACCATCACAAACCTAGTAGAGGGAAGTAATATTAGGCCCAGTTGGCTTGGATCAGTGATTAAACATAGAACCTATGAACCAAAAGGTCACTAGTTTGATTCCCAGTCAGGGCATGTGCCCCGGTTGTGTGTGTGTGTGG
>JAAGEH010000018.1:76264179-76302289 GCA_011751065.1 Lasiurus cinereus | reverse complement strand
GTGTGTGTGTGTGTGTGTGTGTGTGTGTGTAGTCCATAGAGGATCTGCTTTAAGTGTTTTCACACAGAGTTACACTCCCCTTTTCCTTATCAATGGCCAAGTTTCAAAGGTTTGTGACTACTATCATTGAGTCAGTAGAAATATGAGTAAATTCCAGGGATATTCTGTACAAATTAGTGCCTATGTTGTTAACAATAAAGTATTGTGTACTTAAAAATGTGTCGAGAAGATAGATGTTACCACAAGGGAACAAAAAAAAAAAAAAAGGAGGGACAGGGACATAAGGAAACTTTTGGAGGTAATGCATATGCTTATTACTTGGATTGTGGTAATGATAACATGAGTGTGTATGTATGTCCAGACTCACCATTAAATTATGTGCAGTTGTGTGTGTGTGTGTGTGTGTGTGTGTGTGCACGCGTGCGCCAATTATACCTCCATAAAGCTGGAAGTGGGGAAATAATAAAATCCTGGTCTCTCAGAAATCTCTCAATTGCCATAGAAGGGAAATTGGCATACGGTTTCCCTGATGGGGCCCTGGAGTGATGTAAGGCTGACTAAACTTACCTATGTAGTCTATGGGAGTCCATAGGCCAATACAGTGGGAAGTGCCTAGAGGGTTCAACAATCTGACTACAGTTATATCCATCTGCCACATTTCTAAGAGAGGAAGCCTCAGGTTACCATATCTACTCACTTCCTATTGAAGTCATATGTGTTCATCTAATATTACTAAGACTGAGCACAGATCACTATGTATGTTGGAAACCTGTTTTCAACAGATTTCATCAAGACCTTCATAATGGTTTGGGTGATTGCTGAATGCATATGTCCAGCAGGCTTGCCCTCTTTTAAATTTTAGTTCTTCATTTCAACAGACTGCCCAGATTCTGCTACTTGAAAGACCATCTCCAACTACCAACCCTAATACTGCATAAATCAACTCATTTTTCTTCCCCAGACAAAATACCAATTCCTCTGGATTCCCCATTTCGGTCCCCACTTCTTTAAATAAATCCTTTTTATACTCTTTTAAGCTCAGCATTATATGTAATTTACTCCTCAAAACATTTTTATAAATGTTTAATAGGTTTTATTTTTGTAAGATGATCCTAGAGAACTAGAGAACTGTTAGGTTTGGGCATCATGCCTGTAATCTTTACAAGTACTAACAGTGGAATTGTGGTTCTTGGCTATGGAGTTCAGCCCAAATGGTTAGCCTTATTCAAGTGATGGATAACAGAAAGTAAGTCTTTTGTGTATATATTTGTTAATGAGTCACACTCAGAAACCAGTAACAAGTGAGAGCAAAATGCAAGGTCAAGAAAATATATAAAGATTACTTTTTATCTATCACTCATATAAAAATAATGTAAAACTAAATTCCAATAATGATCAATTACTGCTTCACCTATGTTCTTCCTCAACTAAACCAAATAGAAAACATTTATTTCGCTAAGTACTGATGTGGTTACCCTAGTCTGTGGACCAGCTCTATCAGCATGATTGGAGATATTATTTATTTTAGTCTACTTGACTTTACTTTGCCTTATACCATTTAAAAATTGTTTAATTATGAATAACCAACATGTGCAAAGTACCAACTTCAATGGTTACAAAGGATATACAATAGATATAAAGTGTCCCTTCCATCCCATCCTGCAGCTGTATCCCTCAATTGCCCTCCTGAGCTACATCCACTACACCAGCTTCTTGTGTTTCCTTACAGAAATATACCAGTGTGCTTCCAGCAGATATTTGGTTCATTTGTTTAATATCCATTCTCAACTTCCTGTTGGTATGCCTTGCAGACACTAGAAAGCTAAAAATAGCATCTCCCAGACTCCATTATAACCAGAGTTCCTGCGTGATTTAGGTTCCTCACAAATACACTGTATGACACTTAATTTTTAAACTGAACTACGTGAGACAGGGCAAGCAACAACCCACTTTGCTGGTAGAATCATGGCAGATGCTGCAAGATCAGCATTGAAGTCTGGATTCCCAGTTTAGCAGAGGCAGCTTTCTAATTGTAGTGGAGCTGATAGCCTTTACAGACAACGACACTCCCCTGCATCCCCAACCCACAGCCTCCAGATTCCATAGACATGTGCACCTGATTATATGTCAGCTCTCTGGTGGCCTAGTTCTGCACTGTGCACTTTGGAAATGACTCCTGGAAATTTAAATGAAGTCTCGTTAGTTATTCAACCAACAGTTCTAATACTATTGAAATAGTTTCTTTTCTGCTTAACATAGCTAGAGTAGATTATGCTCTCTGCAACTGAATGTTGATTTGTAACATGTATGTAAATGTATATGCTGCAGTAGGCAGAATAATGGCCTTCCAAAATGTCCATGTCCTAATTTTTGGCACCTGTGCATAGACCAAAGGGAACTGGATGGAATTAATGTTGCTAATCAACTGCTGCTAAAATAGGGATAGTATTTTAAATTTATCCAGTGAACCCAATGTAATTATAAGGATTCTTAAAAGTGAAAGAGAGCCGAAACCGGTGTGGCTCAGTGGATAGAGCGTCAGCCTGTGGACTGAAAGGTCCCAGGTTCGATTCCAGTCAAGGGCACGTACATTGGTTGTGGGCACATCCCCAGTAGGGGGCTTGCAGGAGGCGGCTGATCAATGTCTCTCTCTCATCGATGTTCCTAACTTTCTATCCCTCTCCCTTCCTCTCTGTGAAAAATCAATAAAATATATTTTTAAAAAAAAAAGTGAAAGAGAGAGGCAAAGAAAATGGTCAGAGGAGATATGACTACTGAAGACTGATCAGAGAGATGCAAAGTTGCTGGATTTGAGGATAGAGACAGGAGCCACTAGTCAAGGAATGAACTAAATTGAGAGTAAAAATATATATCAAGAAAGACTTTGGGCCCTGGCTGGTTTGGTTCAGTGGATAAAGCGTCAGCCTGTGGACTGAAGGATCCCACTTTCGATGCCAATCAAGGGCATGTATCTGAGTTGCAGGCTCAATTCCTGGCCCTCATTGGAGCCCAACACAATCAATGTGTCTCTCTCACATCCATGTTTCTCTCTCTCTCTCTCTCCCCTTCCCTTCCAATCTCTTTAAAAATCAATGGAGTCCTAACCAGCCTACAGACTGAAAGGTCCCAGGTTCGATTCTGGTCAAGGGCATGTACCTTGGTTGTGGGCACATCCCCAATGGAGGGTGTGCAGGAGGTGGCTGATCGATGTCTCTCTTTCATTGATGTTTCTAATTCTCTATTCCTCTCCCTTCTTCTCTGTAAAAAAATCAATAAAATATATTTTTAAAGAAAAACAAAAAACTACAACTAAAAGACAAAACAGACATCATCCAGAACCACAGGAAGACTGGCTGAGTGGAAATTCTACAACTAGAAGGAAAGAGAAAAGCACATTGAGACTCACAGGGGCTGCAGAAGGCAGAGGTATGGAGATGCTTGTGCACATGGAGAGGGCTGGCGACTGAGTACGCAGCTGACTTTCTCAATTGGGAGGGAGCAAAAGTTCCCGACTGCTCTGAACTCCAGTTCTGGGTGAGACTCTGGGGACCCAGACTCATATGGGGAGAAATGGACTGTCTGGAAGTGGGTGAAACTGGAAGGCTTTCTCTCAGAGGGGTTTGCAGCGATTACCATGGGACACTGAGACCCAGGGACCTCTTAGGGTAAGGCTGATAGGAAGACATTGCTGTTTGCTCCACCCTGAGATCCCACCCCACAAAGCCTTAGCTGTTTGCTCTACCCTGAGACTCCACCCCATTCAAGCTGAGCACAGAGGCTTTTGCATATAAATGGCCTGCTCCTTTGAATTCTAAACTTACCTAACAAACTGCAGCTGAGTCAGTAAGACCTAGAACATCCAAAAGAAGGCCCAAAGCCCCGCAGCAGCTTACATTGCTTCACAACTAGGCCTCATCTGGGCAACTCCAAAACCCAAACAAAGAAGAGGAATCTGCAGATCTCTCCATAGCTCTTGCTGGGTGGCCTCAGGCAGAGGCTAAATTAGCACCTCCTTGGACATCCAAGAACCAGTGGACCCAGGGGTCAGAGGGGGACCATCCAGATTACAACTCCTCAGATCCATAAGGGACACACTCAGGGGGCACCAAAGCCCCACTGAAGCAAGTCTTGTCTCATAAGTCCAGCAAAGAAGTTCTCCCAGCATAGATACAGCTGATCCTCACAACCAATTGGCCTGGAGGTCAATTCCACCCAGTAATACCAACAACAATCAAGGCTTCACTACAACAAGACTGTGCACACAGCCCACAAAAGGGTGCACCAAGAGTGTCCACCTCAGGTAACTGGGGAGGCTGAGCTTCTGAGCCCTATAGGAATTTTTTTTTAATAAGTCTTTATTGTCCAGATTATTACAATTGTTCCTCTTTTTCTCCCCAAAGTTCCCACCCCACTCTCTGCCCTTACCTCTCTCCCATTGTCCTCATCCATGGGTATATGATTTTTGTCCAGTCTCTTTCTGCACCCCCACACTCCTTCCGCCCCACACCTAGCACACAAAGCCACTCTATCAACTCAGGGAAGCAGCCAAAATGCAGAAACAAAGAAACAGGTCACAAATGAAAGAAATGGAGAAAAGCAAATGACTGGATATAGAGCTCAAAACCATGGTTATAAGGTTTTTCAAGAATTTTTTTAGAAAAGGCCGATAAATTTAGTGAGAACCTTGAGGATATGAAAAAGGACCAAATAGAAATTAAACATACACTGACTGAAATAAAAAATAATATACAAAGATCCAACAGCAGACTAAAGGAAGGCAAGAATCAAGTCAAAGATTTGAAATACGAAGAAGCAAAAAACACCCAACTGGAAAAGCAAAAAAGAAAAAAGAATCCAAAAATATGAAGATAGTGTAAGGAGCTTGTGGGACAACTTCATGCATATCAACATCTGAATTATGGAGGTGTCAGAAGAGAGAGAGCAAGACACTGAAAACTTATTTGAAGAAATAATGACTGAAAACTTCCCCACCTGGTGAAAGAAATAGACTTATAAGTCCAGGAAGCGCACAGAACCCCAAACAAAAAGAATCCAAAGAGGACCACACCAAGACACATCATCATTAAAATGCCAAGAGCAAAAGACAAAGAGAGAATATTAAAAGCAGCAAGAGAAAAACAGTTAGTTAGCTACAAGGGAGCACCCATATGATTGTCAACTGATTTCTCAACACAAACTATGCAGGCCAGATGTGAGTGGCAACAAATATTGAAAGTGTTGAATAGCAAGAACCTACAACCAAGATTATTCTACCCAGCAAAACTATCATTCAGAATTGAAGGACAGATAAAGAGCTTCACAGATAAGAAAAAGCTAAAGGAGTTCATCAACACCAAACCAGTATTATATGAAATGCTTAAAGGTATTCTTTAAGAAGAGGAAGAAGAAGAAAAAGGTAAAGATAAAAATTATGAACAACAAATACATATCTATCAACAAGTGAATCTAAAAATAAAGTGAATAAAAAATCTGATGAACAGAATAAACTGGTGAATATAATAGAATCAGGGGCATAGAAAGGGAGTGGACTGACAATTCTTGGGGCGGAAGGGGTGTGGGGGTGCAGGAAGAGACTGGACAAAAATCATATACCTATGGATGAGGACAATGAGTGGGGAGGTAAGGGCAGAGGGTGAGGTGGGAACTGGGTAGAGGGGAGCTTTGGGGAGAAAAAAGAGGAACAATTGTAATAATCTGGACAATAAAGATTTATTAAAAAAAAATTCCAGTCAAGGGCATGTACCTTGGTTGCAGACTGATTGATGATTCTCTCTCATCAGGTTTTAAATAACAATAGGAGGAATAAAAAAAGAGATTGTGTTTTTAAATTACAATTTTTGTAGAAGTGATGGAAACGTTGACAGTCACAGCTTTAAAGAAAATGTTTATAGGTATATTAATATTTAGTTATTTATAATTAAACAATTGATCTTTCAAGATAAATTCTTGTTTCTGAATCCTTTCCATTGTGTGAAAAGAAATGAAAGTCAGACTGTCAATTCCATCATTTCAATGTTCTATGGAGAGGAAAAACTTCAAAATCACATACAACGTTACCCATATTAAGTTATTTTCATTTAGACATAGTGAAGACTTTGAAAAAAAAAACGAAAAATAACAAACACGATTTTACCACTAATCAAACAAAAAACCAAGATTTTAAAAATGCTCCGAGAAGATAATTCCATATACTTTAAAGGTATGGAGACATTGTCTTAATCCATTACCAATGGAAAGGAAGAAAACTTGAAAACTTTGTGGTTGGCTAAAAGTAACTTGCCAACCCATTGATTACTGTTAAAATGAGCATATATTTAGCATCATAAAATATGCATAACAATGACCACAGGAGCAACTGAGCTGGCATGAACACTGATACATTACTGTTCCTCCTCTATAAGGTCAAACTTAAAAACCTGACTTATAAATTTTTTAATAAGATAATCATTTTTAATGAAAAATTCAGATTTATTCTTGTATGCCAGAAATTCAGTCTGTGACCAGCTCTGATCATGAGTTCTGATAACGATTGATTTTAATACTCAATCATTTGGAATTGAGCTAAAATTTGCGTTTGGTGTACTTTTTTCTGCTCAGCTATGTTTGGAAACCACTTATACAATTAATATTTACATGTTCCAAGTCCTGGCTAAATGGGCAGTAGAAAGATAAATATCTGAATAGAGTTACACAAGACAATTTATTAACTATGTTAGCTGGTCTGGAGCTAGTGTTTGATATTGACTCATTCTTTCTTGCAGGGGCAAAGCCCTTCTGTAAACATTTAAAACAGTTCACATTCTGTGGCTGTGTAACTAGGGTGAGGGGAGTTGTTTAACACAATTTTACAATAAAACATTAAGAAATGTGAAATAAGCCCAGCTGGTGTGGCTCAGTGGTTGAATGTTGGCCCATAAACCAAGAAATCATTGGTTCAATTCCTGGTCAGGGCACATGCTTGGGTTTCAGGTTCAGTCCTCACTGGGGGACCTGCAGGAGGCAGTCAATTGATACTGATGTTTCTCTATCATCAATGTCTCTATTTCTCTATTCCTCTCCCTTCCTCTCTCTAAAAATCAATAAAAACATATTTTAATAAAAGAAATAGTGAAATACTAACATAGGTAAGATAGATCAGAATCCAGAAATTGATCAAGTACATGCAGAATTAAGATTTGATAAAGATGGCAATGCAAATCTATAGGAGAAATACAACTGACTGATCTCAATTATGAATAGCTAATTATTAAAGGGAAAATGAAACTGAATTTCAATTTTACTCTATACACCCCAAATCAATATCACTCTAAATATAAAACATGAAATTATAAATGACTAGAAATTTATAGTTTATAAAAATTCAGCAAGCAGAACACCTCTGATACATACTTTTGTGATTATATATTATTTATCAGTAAAAATTTTAAAACTATTTAAAAGTTTAATTACATGCAAATTTAAACTTTCTGAATGGCATAAAAGCACCATAAAAAACACACACAAAAGCCCGGCTGTTGTGGTTCAGTGGTTGAGCACCAACCTATGAACCAGAAGATCACAGCTCTTGCTCCAGTTTCTGGCTCAATTCCCAGTGTAGGGCATACAGGAGGCAGCCGATTAATGATTATCTCTCATCATCGATATTTCTCTCTATCTCCCTCTCCCATCCTCTCTGAAATCAATCAAAATATATTTAAAAAAAGAAAAGAAAAGAAAGTTCATCCTGAGTCATGGTTAAAAATTCTCCTTCCAAAATGAATGAATAAATAAGCAGAGATTTTCCCCTTAGACCTCTTGTGGTTGGCATTTCTCTCAGTAAATTTGTTTCAAAAGTTCCTCTTTCTCAGAGTTCTCCCCCCACAGATGAAATTGTCCCTATGTGCTTTCAATTCCTGTCTCTACAAAGTGTCTATCATGACATTCCTTTCCCTTTCATTCATTTGGTTTAAGTGGTATTCAAATGTAATCATTAATTAATACTTGCATTTAGGAAAGAGATCTGTATGTGAGCTTATATTAGAAATGGTAATTCCTCTAAGACTGTTTCTCTTGGCACAGTATCCCTTTTCTGGGCCTCGGAAACCTGCTAGCCTTTTAACAAAACTCTGCTGTGTGGTGATCACAGCATCTTTCTCTTTTGCAAATGTTTTATTTAATTGTTTAATTGGATTCTTAAAGATTGAATTCATCTCTTAATCCTGGATTCTCTTTTGTTACCTGATTTGGGGTAAAATGGTGCACACAGGTGATTAATTTTCTTATGGGCAAGTCATGACTCTTTAATATGTTTTGAGCACAACTTTTTAGTGTTATAATAGACTAGAGTTCTATATCCTTTATATATTTTTTAAGGGTGAGAGGTGACATTTGAAGAACAGGCGGGGGGGGGGGTGGATTCCAAGGTGGAAAGAGAACATGCACATGTGTAGAAACACCAGGATGTGTCTATGCTGAGATTGGACCCTGACATTTTTAGGCTAGAACTGATTATAAATCTTACATCTTTTCTTTTTAATCCTCATCTGAGGATTAAACTGAGGCATCACCTGTCAGGAGTGGCTGCTCTGATGTGGACCATAAAATAGATAAGATTGTTCCAGAATTTCTTTCATCAGCATTCATTTCACTACTTTCTCCCACCTCCCACCCCATAATTCTTAGGAAAAAAATATAATGTAATAAATGAATGTATTTCTCTAAACATATTTCTAATGTTGACATGATATTTCTGATAAAATTCAGGTATGCAAAAATTAACTTAAAATTATTATTTAGCCAAGACCGGTTTGGCTCAGTGGATAGAGTGTTGACCTGTGGACTGAAAGGTCCCGGATTCGATTCTGGTCAGGGGCATGTACCTTGGTTGCTGGCACATTCTCAGTGGGAGGGGGGGTGCAGGAAGCGGCTGATGTTTCTAGCTCTCTGTCCCTCTCCCTTCCTCTCTGTAAAAAAATCAATAAAAATTTTTAAAAAATTATTATTTAATTGTTTAGGAAGATCTGTCTTTATAAAAGATAAAGGGGCAACTTTGCTAAGCATATGTCTTAAGTAATCACATCTTGGCTTATCGTTCCAAGAAGAGTTTACCACAAGCTGACAAATATTTCATTTATAAGACAGCATTCATAAGAAGAATCTGATTCAAGCACTGAAATAACCATTCTTTGATTTGAAATCTTGAGGACACTGAGAAATAATTTTACAGTGTCTTTCTTTTGATAAATATGATACATAATTATCGAGAGCCTCCTACATGTTAATAACTGGCAAAAATGCAAAGATAGGACATAGTCCCAATTTTCAAGGTCATCATCATCATGACAGAAATGAAAGTTGTATGATAATGAGAGATACACGAGAGAAAATACATCAAATGTCCTAGGAGAGGTATAAACACAGTGTTTATGAGGAAAGGAGTCAAAGAAGGCATGTGAGAAATAATATAGATGATTTATATTGTGTACTTGAGAAATACAACTTCCTCCTTTAGACCATAAGCTCCATGAAGGTAGGGAGCATTTCTCCTTTATATACCCATCTTCTATAGTACCTGGCACAGAGTATGTCTTCAATGAATGCTTAATGGAGGGAAAGAAATTAGCCTCGAGTATCTACTCTGTTAGGTCTTTTTCTGGTTGATCTTCATAACAAGCCACTGAAGGAGAATTCCTTTAGGTGCTCTTCCTTTCTCTTACTCTTTCCCCCCACCTTCTCTTTAAACAAAATGAGGAGGCAGCTGAAATCATGGCTCAAGGAGCAATGGAATTAGCTGTAGAATTAGTGCTGCATTCAAGCATAGGCTCTGCTACTTAATAGTTATGTGATCTTAGGCAGAGTAATTACTGGTTTCAGTTTCCTGCTCTTTAAAAAGTCGTTTAAAACACACACACACACACACACACACACACACACACACACACAATAACACAAAAAACAACTCATAGAATTGTAATGAGGATCATATTAGATGAGGTCTATGAAGTGTGCAGGTCAGTGCTCAAGACTTAAAATAGTCAGATCATGTTAGCTGTTAATCACGCTGCTTTAATGCTAATGTAAAACAAGAAGTAGTATGAGCTACTTCACTGATTTACTTTAAGAACTACCTTGAGATTATATGCTATTAATGTGTAAAAACCTTTGTTACCTTATAATAGATTCAGTAAGGTTCAAGATTATTCTGTGAGAAGATTTGTGGTGGTGAAGGAGAGTTAGGAGATCAAAGAGACTGCATGTGTAGAGGTTACTAAACCGGGCAAACTGGATTGAGGATCAAAGGACAGTGTTAAAGAGTTAGTGGAGACATGCTGTAAGATAGCGAAAAAGGGTGGGAAGGAAGAATGAAAAAAGGAGGAAGAGGATACAATCTAGGAAATTAAGAGTGAAGAAAATAAAGTATAACATATAAAGTTATGAAGGTCCAAATAGGAGATATGCCTATTCAGAGAACAAAAGGAGCCATCTCAATGTTGAAGAAGAATCAGTTGTGTAGACCAGGCGTGGGGAATATCTGGCCGAGGACGGTATAATCATTTGTCTGGCCCTGCCAAGGCATTAGGGGCTAGTTAATTAAATATTTGATCAAATATAGCAGGCTAACTTTTAAGTTGATAAATTTGTATGGATCTTGAATGTTATTATAAATATTCAAATGGCCCTTGGCAAAAAGAAAGATGTCCCATCCCTGGTGTGGACAGAGTATGCAGATCATTTAGAATGCCTCTTTACCTGGTTGTAAACTGGAGATATTAGCATAAGCTTCAGGAATAAGGAAATTGTACTGTACTAGGTTTCACTTGAATTCACCCTCAGATATTTAAGGAGATCAGAGAAAAGACAAAACTGGGCAAGGAGGTGTGGGCTGACAAGGAGGTTGAGGACACCTGCTTAGGAACCACATATATAATGTGGTACAGTAGGAGTGATGAGATATGGCCTGTAACCAGCAGAATGAAATGTGAAGTCTCAGGAATATGCAGATAAGAGCGTCTTGGGTTATGAGCTTCTTTTGCTTTGGCAGGTATTTAATTTGAGGCATCAAAATAGTGGCAGAGCACACAGTTTAAAGGCTCTAGTGTCAGATGGAACATAACCCACATTGTCATCTGTGCAGTTGAGGAAGTTACAGGGATTTGAAATAAAGTTTCCACTTCTTGTTTCAGAAGCACAGAAATATAATAATTTGATGAGTGCCTTTTAGTGTCACATTAGGCCAGATAGTGCCCAAAGGATAATGATTATAGATGGAATCTTCTATTAATAATCTTGGGTTATTTTTTTTATTTCTTTTTTGTCATTTATACAAATTCACAAAGGAAGAAAACACACATTACTAATATTTTTGTTTTTAAAAAAGCTATTTTGTTTTTTAAAAAGCTATTAACTTGTGATATGTTCAAGTATCTTCTTAATATTGGGCAACAGGTCATTTGTATTTACAGTTTAAAATTTTCAAAGAGATCTAAATAAGAATAGTGAAAATTCATGACTAAAATAAAATGTGCCTAGTTTGGTAATTGTGCTGGGATGATTCTAAATGCAGACTCTCTGCAATGAGGAATTTTACTTCAATAAACATAAGTTCAAAACAGTTAATTACATCTTAAACTTCTTAGCTGGAAATCACATTCCCTAAAAGCAGAAGTGTGTTTGCTGTGTTGAATCTCAGAATACATAGTGTGCTTTGTATATTAATTAGCTTAAATATTTTTATATTAGTAAAAACATATTTACTAATTGATCAAGAGTATGGGTGTTTAGTCAATGCTTATTGAACCAAATGTTTCATAACTAAATTTTTAAGAAGTATGATTTTTTTTCTGTGACTATAGACATGGTTGAAAGAGCAAATCCATTACCTACTTAAAATTTTTCATTAACTACCTCTACCTTCTAGAATAACATCACAAATCATTCCCATAACACATGGAGCCCTCTCTGTTAGACTCTCGTTCCCTGAGCCTCGCCCCCCAAAAGGCATCCTAAATACACCTGCTTGTTGTCCTGGCTGTCTGAATACTCTTCCTTAACCTTATTGAGCAACTCCAATGTCTCTTAAAAACTCTCCAATACTTCCTGTTTTGGAGGCAGGGACTGTATTTCCTATCTCTATATTTATCACTGAGCAGGTGCTGATATATACTGGGTGATCAGTTAATGTTTATGGAGTTCAATGAATGTGTATGCATGACTGGAAATTCTTTACATAATATTGTGTGTATCGTTGAATTGCCTGATATTTGAAAACACAAATGTATTTGAGATTGCTCAAAATTCTGACACTTCATCAGAGTCTAGCTTTAATATTTTGAAAAAGTATTACTTCTTGTGACTCTCTTTGAGAACCTACAAAGCTCTGTGACTTATCTGTCATATATCAACTCTATAATGAGAATAAAGTGCAAATACCATTATTAAGAAGGTCCTTTCAGTTGGCAAAGTGGTGAGACATTTGGCCTCTTCATATTTTTAATTAAACATTTTCTTAATGTGCAATAATAAAAAGTTCTGGGAGTGGTTATCTATTTGAGCACATCCCCAAAATTGCTAGCAGAGTAGCAGGATTTTGTTCCAAGATGATGGGTCAGTTTGAGTGGGGCGATTTTCCAGCTTTAATGACACCACAGTATAGGCATTGAGTTTGAGATTATTATTTTCTGCGTTTGGTTTCTAAAGAATGATTTTTAAAATTTAGATTATACATTGATGTGATTTGTGCTTAAGTACAGTATACCATAAACTAGCCAAACCAAAACAAGATAATAAGAAAAATGTCTAGGTAATATCATACTGTGAAACTAAGAATAAAGACACACACAAAAAATTAGTTACCTGTATATAGTTATAAGATTTTGAGCTAAATGAGCGTTTTAAAAATAATACAATTGAATTGATATTTAATTTAATTTTCTTCAGAAAAATCTTCCTGATTAGAATAGTTTTTAACAGAAGGAAAGAAGGTAGACAATGTTTTCAATATATTTATCTTCTGAAAAAAAATTTAAGGAAATATTAGGAAGAAATGATGGCAGTTTAACATGATTAGTTTGATGTGAAATTGTATCATTTTTCACAGATTGTAATATTCTCTTTGATACCATATTGACACATTAGCAGATTTAAAAAAAAAAGAGAGTATTTGTCTATTTGACTGGGAATACAAAGAAGATTGAAGCCAGATGAATGGGAAAAAAAATCTAATCTATACTAATAATAGAGAAATATGCAAATTGTCTGGGACACCATCACAGTACCAGTAACGACCAGCAGGCTGTGTGGGGTGACTAGGCCAGCAGAGGGGGGGCATTAAGGGCAACCAGGCTGGCAGGCAGAGGTGGTTAGGGGTGATCAGACTGGTGGGGGGGGCAGTTAGGGGCAATCAGGCAGGTAGGCAGGTGAGCAGTTAGCACCCAGTGGTCCCAGATTGTGAGAGGGATGTCCAAGGGGTCCCAGATTGGAGAGAATGCAGGCTGGGCTGAGGGGACCCCTCCATGCATGAATTTTGTATACTGGGCCTCTCGTTCATTATAAGATAACAATAAAGGAAATAGAGGCCAAAAGTAAAATAATCCGTTTTTAGCTAAAAGGAATTTGAGGTTAAATCTAAAATGTGTGATAAATCTGAGATTATCTTCTCACCATATTTTCTAATAGTTTTTGCTAAGAAAACCAGCATTTTGAGCTTAATAAAGTGTTAGCTATATAAAAATGTATAAAATACTAGAGGCCTGGTGCATAGATTTATGCACTGATGGGGTCCCTTGGTGTGGCCTATGAGGATCGGGCAAGACCAGCAGTCCAATGCTGCCTGCTGCTCTAGCCTGCTGCTCTTGCTCCCACTCCCACTCACCCCAACCCTGCTGCACCTGCCATGTGCTGGTGCCCATCAGTCCTGATCCAAAGATTCACACTGCTGCAGCAGCACTCACCAGCTGTGAGCCATGTATCTGGCACCTGTTGGTCAGCTGAACAGCGTTCCATTGTGGGAGTGCACTGACCACCAGGGGGCAGCTCCTGCATTGAGCGTCTGCTTCCTGTTGGTCAGTGTGCATCATAGCAACTGGTCATTTGGTCGTTTGGTCATTCAGTTGCTTAGGCTTTTATATATATAGATAGTGCATACTTTGAAGGTCTCATTGGGGAGGTAAGACAACATGAAAAGAACTCCATGGAGTAATTAATAGGTAATATTTGTCTAGTACTTGGAATTTGGAATGTAGTTTTATATACCATTTTGTAAATTTAATAAACACATTTCTGATTTTATTCTTCTATTGGGTTTCCTATGGCTTTACCTGTAGGGGATAGGATTAACTGTAGATTGTGATTATTTTATAGCTTTTCTTCAGTTTTTTTAAAATTTTCATTTAGTTATTTTTTCTGTTAATCCTCACCCAACGATATTTTACCATTAATTTTTTTTATTTTTATTTTTTAGGGAGAATGAAAGAAAGAGGGAAAGACAGAGAGAACCATGGATGTGAGAGAAACACATTGATTGGTTGCCTCCTGCAAGTGTTCTAACAAGGCCAGGGCCAGGCCAGGGAGGAGCCTGCAACCCGGCTAGGGCACTTTACTTAAGTTTTCTCAACCTTTCTTATGGGTCCTATTCCCCCGATCCTTTCAATTCTGTTATAGTCCAATATTTTAGGAATATCTCATGGGATACTGTCCTCTGAATTTGCAATGATTTTGCTTATTTTAATTTTCTAACATCTAAAATACATGACTTACTATAATACAGATTCGGACATTTCTAGGCTAGAACTGATTATAAATGTTTTAGCTTTTCTTTTCTTTTCTAAATCCTCACCAAGGATATGCTTTGGGGAAGAGGGGAGAGCGAGAGCGAGAGCGAGAGAGAGAGAGAGATTAATTGTCCCTTGAACACACCCCAACTGAGGATTGAACCTGAAACCTAGGTATGTGCCTTGAGTGGGAATCAAACCAACCACCTTTTGTTGTACTGGAGACACTTGGCCAGGGCTAAATGTTTTTTGTTTTTGTTTTTAATGTATTCATTGATTTCAGAGAGGAAGAAAGAGGGAAAGAGATAGAACATGACTGATGAGAGAGAATCATTGATCAGCTGTCTTCTGACGTCCCACACTGGGGATCCAGGCTGCAACCCGGCCATCAGAAACCAACTGTTACCTCCTGGGTTCATAAGTCAACGCTCAACCACTGAGCCGCACCAGCTGGGGGCAAGGTTAAATGTTTTATCTGGTTGTCAGATCACATGACCTAACTTCTGGTTAAGAAAATATGGTCACCTTATCTCTTTGTGGCCTCCACTCTTTACCTCTCATTTAGTCACTAAAACCTTTAACTGACTTTTAACTTTTCTGTTACATATTCTATATATTCAGAATATATAGTTATATATTATATTCTAAAATTACACTTTTAAAGGTAACCTCAAATCCAGTGGTCTTTTTTCCAGAGGTTAATTTTCATTAACCTCTATTCAATTCTATTCATTGGTCTTTCTACTTGAAATGTCTAGGATTCTAGAGACCTGGGGATTTAGTTCTTTTCCAATATACTATTATTCTTTGTCTCCTTTCATGAATTTTCTTTTGCTTCCCACCATCCTCATTCTTCTAAATCTGAAATTGTTTACTTTCTTATGGGCAGCTGGAGCCACATGGATTTCTTTAAGGCTAAGGAATGTTCTTTTTGTATGTCCACTTCATCTTACTTCTAGGACTCCTCCAGGCCGAAATTACTGCCTTCTCCCAAGCTTTAGTTCTATTTTTACCTTCTTCCTGAAACTTGCCTTGCCCATAGTAATTCATTTCCCTTTAAATTCTCAGGCATTTGACCCTCCTTACCCCATTCTATTAATAAACTGTGTTAATGTGTCACTTCCTAGTTAGAGTGCAAAATCTTAGAGGATAAGGGTGTACTTCAGGTTTTGTTTTGTTTTTGGTTTGCTTGGTAGGGGACAATAATTCTCAAATATTTGATCGAAAAAGGCACAATATATTCTATGGTTTCAATACAACACAACTAATACATACATCTTGTTTAGGTATGCATATTAAATTATTTTCTTTTCTCCTTTCTGGCTTCTGGTTATAACTGGCAATTCTTTTTATAAAGGTACCACATGCAACATTTTAGAAGTCATAAGGGAATTAAACGTTTGCAGAAGCAGGCCTATAGGAGACAGTGGGAATGGATATGTATTTACAAGGCTGCTACATTGTGCCGGACACTGCTTTGCATTGTGAAGATTTTTTTCAAAAGACTCAAGAAACTGGAGTCCAGGGCAAGATTCCACAAAAAGTAAATGGCTGTGCTGAGTTTCAGAAACCTAGGTCTGTCTGGTTTCAAAGGGCAAGGCAGTTTTACTTTTGGATGATCGTTAGAATTAAATGACATTATTTTTTTAAAAGCACTATGCACAGTAGTTGACATTCAACAAATGTTGCTGTCACACACTTATGTCTGAGGGTGGGTATACTTAAACAAGAAGGGGGAAAAGCTGGCTGAATTAATTATACTTTCCCCCCTCTTGTTAGTTTTCCTTAACCACTCTTCAGAGTTTCTAATTCTAAGAAAGACGGAGCCTGTGTAGCTCGGTAGTTGAGAGTTGAATGTGGACTTAGGCACCAGGTTATCAGAGGTTGTGCTTGGATTCTGGTCAGGGCACAAGCACGGGTTGCATGAGAGCTGGATTCCCTGTTGGGGGCATGCAGGAGGCAGCCAATAGGTATTTCTCTTTCCTTCTCCCTTTCTCTGAAATCAATAAAAATCTTTCATAAACACAAAAACAAACAAACAAAACACACACTGGGATTTAGTGAAGGTGTAACTTAGCAACTAATGTTTCATTAAAAAAAAACAAGAAACACTATTTGATTACAATAATCTTTTGCCCTTCTTCATGATTAGGATAGAAAAATATACCCGGCAATATTTCAAATTATGAATATCATGTAACAAATTATACTTATAAAAGAAAAAAGGGATTTAAAAATTGTTTTATAGGAAGTCAATAACTTATTCCTGTATACTATAACTTATTTTGGGCTTCGGGTTTTGTTTGTTTTTTCCCCATGAAGAAATACTAATTCGCAAGGAACTTTGCAAGGTAAATTGCAGAGTTCTGGTAGCAGCCGGGCCACGGAAGGTGGAAAGCCAGGGGGTTGCTATCTCGCCGCCCCTTTTCCTTTGGGTCCCCCAGAGCTTCTGCTTTGCAGCACCGCCTCGCCGCCGCGGAAAAGGGGGCAACCAGGCTCACTTTGCCTGTCAGCAAACTCTTTGTATTCATCCGAGGCGCCCAGCCAAACAAACGCCCCTCCCAGCTGTTCCAAACCTGAGCGCGGAGGGTTAACCACAGTCCCTCCGCTTCCTCCGACATCCGCCCGCCGCACCTGGATGCGGGCGGCGCGCGACCTCCAGCCGTGACGTCACCGCACCTGGCACGGGCCCGCGGGCCGGGTGGCGAGCCGGCACCCGGCGGGGCGGGAGGGCCAGGGAGTGCGAGGGAATCTCGCGAGACTTGCCTCCTCCCGGGCCCAGTTCCCGACACCTTCCCGGCCTCGGTCCGCGCCTCCACCTCAGTCTGCGGCGTCGCTCTCGCCTTGAACGGCGCGCATTAAAGGGGAGGCGCGGGGCGGGCTCCTGGGCTCGGCGGGTTGGAGCCAGCGGCCTAGAGGAGCCGACCGGTCCCATCCCCCTGCGGAGCCACGCAGGGTGGGAAAGCCGCTGTGTGGGCGGGCAGGCGGGGGCGGGCCAGGCGCCAGGAGCCGCCGCCGCCTCCCCCTCGCCGGTGCGCCGACGGGACTGACTGTCCGGGGAGCGCCGCGGGCAGATGGAGGCACCTCCTCGCCCCGCCTGAGCTCAGGAGGGGCAAGAGCGGGGCGCGGGGCCCGCCTCCGGCCGCCAGAGCGGCGGCGCGAGCAGCGGGAGGAGGAGCGGCTGCGCCGGGCTTCTCCCCGCGGGGGCCCCCAGCATGGGTAAGAAACGAGGGCGCTCCCCGCCGGCCGCCGGCCCCTTGGGTCCCTTGGGGAGGGCGGTGTCCCGACTTGGTCTCCGCGCGGAAGGTGCGGGGGGCGGCCCGCCCCCGCGCGGCCACCCCGAGCCTTTCCTGCGTCCCTGCGTCCGGCCGGCCACCTTGCTCTCCCCGGGGAGCGGGCCGTCGGAGGGCTCGCGGGTGCGCCTCGCGCCCCCCTTCCCGCCTTTTCCTGCGCAGGGAAAGGTGAGCGGGGAATGGGGCGCCCGGTCGCGTCTCTTCGCCCACCACCCCGCTTACTCAAAGCTCGAGCTGCCCTCTCTCCCCGGTCCCTTCCTCCCCCCGTGGGGCAGGGTGATCGAAAAACCTGACCAAGTCACACTTCCAACTTCTTGATCCGCGGCGAGGCTTTTAAAAGTTTATTCTGGGTTGCGAAAGGCAGTCCCCTCAGTAGCCACTTGCCAGGGATGCCTCGCGGACAGGGAAGCTTGAGTATTTACTCCGCTTCTCCCTGAGCGAGTCTGCTGGCATTTAAATATTAAATCCCCGAGGACTGGGCTGGGGTTTGGTAGGGTTTCTGTGTTGAGCCCTTTGAGAAGCGGTTTCCTGTTTGGGAATTTAGACTTCCTTGCTAGAGGAGGGGAAAGCACAAGGCCCTGGGTGCCGTTTGCTGTGTGCTTTGAAAGTTTTGCCCGGGTCGAGGGAAAGCAGTGTGTGTGGTGCCGCCTTCCGTGGAAAGGGAGGGCTGGTGAGCTGTGTGTATCTGCTCTGCGGATAACGAGGTGCCGCGGGGGGCTGGGCCCGGTCTCCTCCGCCCTTTAAAAATCAAAAGCAATTTGAAAGAGAGCTGCTTTAAGAAAAGAAAAAAAAAAAAGTCCGCGTATGCTACCTTAAAGCATAAGTTTGCGTCACCATCAGGCATAAGCATATTCGGTCAGCGTAATCTTGATTTTGGTCTTGGACACTAAATGAAGAGAGTGCTCTATCACTTGCTGTTGACGAGAGTTGGAAACTGTTTCATACGGACATACTATTAACCTAAATGAATAATTTACGAAACTAACAAATGACTTAGAAGCAGGACATATACGAGATACTGCTGATGCGGCTCCTCCTTGCCCACACATGGCTTTGTGGGAAATGCTTGAAGCATAGTGTTTATAGACACTCACCTGGCTCTTCCGGGTTTCCCGAGGCTTGCCGCTTTCATGCTCCCCCTTACTTTCAGGTGACTTTTGTGCACACAGTGTTCTTAAGCTCAGAAACAATAAAGCCTTTGGTATTTGGAACTTTCAGATGAATTCCTTTCTAATTGATTGGTTGAGCTTATTGGGTCATTGAGGGATTATTCCTTTAAGCACCAAATTATAAAATCACTTCAATTGCTTTGAATGAAAATCATACTGAAATCAAATATGTAATTCTTTTCTGTCTTGAGTAGGAGATGCATGACTTAGGGTCATAATTTCAGATCTGTCAGGTACTGTCATGCCTTGAGTATCTGTTGATTGTATGTAGGAGTGTTGATCAGATTCCTTTGCATTTTGATGTTATTTAAGTACTTTTGTGCTTTGCTGTTGGGTGTGCTTGTCAGTGAGATCAGTGTCCCCCTTCCCAACTCTGTTCTCTTAAATTTTCTACCAGTGTGGAGATCATGCTCATATGTGTAGTTCTGTACAAAGGAAAAATAAAGTAGACCCTTAGATAGTGTGTGAGATCCTCTCTTGAGAAAAGGAAATGAGTATCAATACTCGGGTATTGGAGTATCTATTTTGATTGTCCAGAGGTCTTTTCTTAGTGACTTTTTCATTGTGTTCTGGTTAGATGACTTGCCAGATTATCTTGGTAAAGTGTGATTGCTGCATACTTTCACTTTGACTACCTTGTTTCTTGAAGGTTGATTTATTGGGGCATATGTCGTTAATTTTTGAAAGTATTTTGTCAGACATTTCCATATGAATGTATACTTTAAATTTATTGGTCCTGTAGTAATCATATTAAAATTATTAAAATCATGTAAAGGGCGTTTCCTCTTAAAATAGAAATCTCATTTGCTTGGTTATCAGCAGTCTTTTTTTATTCCTCAGGATTTAGGATATATTTTACATTAATTCTAAAGAGGGTGGAAGGGAGGGGGAGGGGGAAAAGAGAGAGAAGGGAGGGAGAGAGAGAAACATTGATGTGACCGAGCTATGTCCATTGGCTGCCTTCTACATGCGCCTCCTTCTCACCCTGATTGGGGCGGGATTGGACCTGCAATCCAGGTACATGCCCTTGATGGGAAAGTGAACCCTCTGGTGTGCAGGCTGATGCTCTAACCATTGAACATGCCTACTAGGGCAGCAGTCTTTATTGCTTATACTTTCAGATGACAGCTTAAAATATTTACCTGGCATTTTATTTGGCTTGTCACAAAATGAAAAATCTTTAATTTCTTTGTTTTGAATTTGAAAGCATTTAATATAAAAATTATAAAACATTAATTGCTTTTGGTTCATTCCACATTACCAATCAAAAATACGTACAAGCCCTAGCATGTGTGGCTCAGCTGGTTGAGCATCATCCCATGCACCAAGATGCATGCGTCCAGGAAGCAGCCCAACGATGTTTTTCCTACGGAATTCTCTCTTTTTCCTTTCCTCTCTAAAATTAATAAAAACATATTTAAAAAATAAAACAATGCCAGTGTTCTCAATTAAAAAAAATAATATAGCATGTGTTGTTTTTAAAAAAATACCTTCAAATTTTTATTGCTTCGTAATCCAAATTTGTTATTTTTTTCTCCCCTTAATCATGAAACATCCTCCCCTATTAATTGTATTTTAAGTGTGATAACTGTTTAATTTTCTAATGTATATGGAGAAATGGTGTTTTGTCAAGGGCCTGAAGTTAGGCAAGGAAAGAGCTGTAATGATTCTTGATTTGGATGAAAATAGGACAAAACTGCAAATCTGCCTCCTAAGTAAACTGGTAAAGCAAGTTGTGAGAGATCTGAAAGTTTTAGTTTGTGTTCTGAAAAGAAAGGGTGAATAAAACCTAATATATGACTGAAAGTTAGGTAAATTGGGTAATCATGATGATTGAGCTATGACTTGCTTAGTTGTAAATTTGAAATCCACTACTACTAGGCAGATTGACCTCAAATAGAATTTAGATGCGGGAGAAAACTGGTCTGGGAAGTCTGGATGGAGGTTCGTGTATATATCTATAGTCAGTTTGTCAGCATGACATATATGTGTAAAAAAAGGTAGTGTATAGACAGGTGGAGCAGGACAGCTTGGTGTGGGAGTGGGATGGTTGTTGGTAGCAGGCACTAAGTAGCAGCTCAGATTGGTATCTTGGGGGAAAGGTAAGTATGTGGGGTTTGGTAGTATGTAGGCCTTGAAGACCTAGCCACAGGGAAGCGAAACCAGAGACAGTCCAGGTTTTTCTTGTGAGAGATACAAGGTAGATATTTGTTTCCAGGATGAGCTTGGTTATTGGAATTATTTAAGACTGTGGCCCGGTGCATGAAATTTCTGCACATTAAAAGGGGATTAATTTGAGGAAATAATTTAATATTGCTCCTTGCCCTTTCTCTATAATAGAAGTATCAGAGGTAAAATGTATATGAAAACTTTCCTTCTGTCAGAGTCTGGGACACACCACAGGTCCCTGCCCACACACATGAGCCTCAAAATCGTGTGAGACCCAGACCTGGCTGCTCCCCTCCCCATTGGGCTAGATCCAGACCCGGCCAGTCCCACCCTTGTCAAGCCCTGCTGGGCAGGGGGTGTAGCCTCAGGTCCCCTGGATTGGTGTCATGATGGGGGATGTGGCCTGAGGTCCCCATCAAGCCCCACCAGTATGGTTGTGGCCTGAGGTCCCCCGGCCTGGTGCTGGGGCAGGGGCATGGCCTAAAGTCCCCTATCAAGCCGCACCTGGTGGGGGGCATGGCTTGAGGCCCCCAGCCTAATGCTAGGGGAGCAGCCTGAAGTCCTGTAGCCCAGCACCAGGATGAGAAGCGCACCTTGAGATCCCTCGTGAAGCCCTGCTGGGCAGGGGACATGGCCTAAAGCCCTCCAGCTTGATGCCAGGGCAGGGGGAGTGACTGAGGTTACCTGTCAAGCCCTGCTGGGTGGGGGATGCAGCCTGAGGTCCCCTATCAAGCCCCTCGGGGGCGGGGGTGGGGAGGGGGTAGCCTCAGGTCCCCGCTGATTGCTTGTTAAGGTTCCTTATGGGAAGTTGGCCTCATCTGTGGAAGCAGCCAGCTTCGTAATGAGTGATGGTCAATTAGCATATTCCCTCTTTATTAGATAGGATAGAGGCCTGGTGCACGAATTCTTGCACCAGTGGGGTCCCTCAGCCTGGCCTGACATCCCCCCCAGGGGTCCCGGAGTGTGAAAGGGTGCAGGCCAGGCTGAGGAACCTCACCAGTGCACTATCAGAGCCTGGGAGGGATGCAAGAGGTTGACCAAAAAGGGAGGGACTGCTGGAGGGCTTCAGGTCCTGTCTAGCACATCTCACTCAGTCCCAATCAGCCAGATCCCAGCAACAAGAACCTACCAGTTGAAGCATGTGTCCCCTGGTGGTCAGTGCATGTTGTAGCGAACAGTTGAGTGGCCTTAGCATATCATTAGCATATTATGCTTTGATTGGTTGAACGGACAGCTGGACACGTAGCATATTAGGCTTTTATTATATAGAATGAGCCAAGCAGTAAAACTGACAGGATGTTGAACTCCTGTATTTTTTATCTTGAGACCACATTAGTTGTCTATATTAATAGTTGGATCTATAAACATGATATAAATGGCCCTAGATAAGTGGAATGAAATGAAATCATCTATCTAAATATTTGAGAAGATTCTCTGGTCACAATTTAGCATTCCCTTTGTGCATTTGGTCCCAGGGATTTAATGCCTGTTTTTTCTTTGCTTCTCTCTATTTTTCACATGAGTCAACTCCTTTCAGATCCAATGCAAAGCCGATTACAAAGTTTTAGCATACCCTTCAGTTTCAGAAATAAACACACAATCTTTAATAGTGTCAAGTATTCATAACTGCCAACATAATAAACAAGCAAATGGGCATAAGAAACTTGAGAGTACTAATTGTTGATCCCTTGATTTCACTGAAGTGGTGTTGATGGGGTGTTAGAAAGACCTACTTGGGAGTTTTTTGGTAGCATTTGCTTGTCCTTTTCAGTCCTTCCCACATCATTTCTTCCAGCTTTCTTTAGGTTTATGTTAGATGTTCAAACTTAATAGAGTTATTTATTGCCATTATTAAGCTGATAGAATTTCTTTCATAATCTTACTGGGGCTTTTCTGACCTGAGTCCTTGCTATATATTATACTTCTATTTTTCAGTCATAACTTTGGCTTTTAGCCCAAGTGAGGAAGACCTTTTCCTTTGGGCTTCAAAATGTTTCTTTCTTTGGAGTACATTGACATTACTTATGGTTTGTTTTAGATTTTGTTTTAGTTTCTGAAGGTCTCCAGTGTCTGGGTGTTCCACTCTTTCACCGTTTTAATGTAGCCAAAAGTATAACTTACTAGTTGTTTGTATTTAAAGGAGCTATTACTCTAATAAGAAACTCCTTTTAAAAAGGTCATTATTCTAAATTTATATCTAGCCAAGATGTTGATCTAGTGTCAGATATGGCAGTGTTATTGATTCATTCTTTCCTAAAACCTACTTGTGCTACGTCAGTCCAGTCCTTCCCAATGCTTCCAAGTAGATTTGCATCTCATAATCTTTCAAATTTTTTATACTTTGTTAAACTTCCCATCATGACCACATTCTATTTCTCAACTTATTTATAAGACAGATGACGGAGATGGGATCCTAAATTCCAGTGTCTATTTCAGTGCCACTTAGTTCAGATTCTTTTTTGATGGTTCAATGTTCAGGTAATTGCAAGAAAATGACTGTGTGGCATCTAACCACTAGGAGTTTCTAGTAGAAAAATAAGCATAGTAACATAACAGCACCAACACTAAGAGAAAGTTTCTATCACATCATTAAGGAAAGGAGCATTCGATGAGAGATTAGTGAAGAAGAATTTGTGTTATGAGCAATGTGATTAATGCCATGCTAGACATTAAGGGACTTAGGACAAATTAAAATTTTGGCTGCATCAAATGGTTTACAGTTGTATTGGGAGTTGGGTATATTATTAGAATCATCTAGATTTAAAAATAATTTTTCCACAACCCCTGAAAACTGATATAAATGCTTTTGCCTCTCTTTCCCTCCATTTGTTGATGGGTAAGGAGATAGTTTACAATGTTGAGATAGAAATAAAACTTAACAGGTGAATCATTGGAAATCCAAACAAGAGAGGAAATATATAGTACATTAACATATGCCAAGTCAGATATGTTAAAATGTACTAGGAGTAACATAAGGAAAATAAGGATATAGATTCCTACATTGAAAGCTAAGTAGGATTTGTTCATCTCTCTTTAGTTTGACCAGCCACATAGTGAGTACTTGGCATAGCCAAAGATATCCTTTTTTTCTACTCCTGTCACTGAATCTCTAGAGTGAAGCATACTTTTAGTTGAACTGATGTCTTTAAGACCCTTATATTTAACTATTCAAACTGTCTTAACTTTCTTAATACCCATCAGTGCCCCAGAACTGAAGCCAAAAATTTACCCAACATCTAGACTGACTTTATTAACTATAACGTTGTCATTCCTAAAGTATTTATTTATCATGATTATTATAATAATCAAGTGCCAAATTATTTGTTTTGGATTAGAAGTTTAGAAGTTTATATATTTTTGAACTTAAGACTACATATTCATAATGTTTTTAGGAAACATTTAAAGTTGGTCTTTCAAATGTATAATCTTTCTGTATTTTATAACTTAATTTATTGAGAAATGTGTTTTACTGATATCACAGTTTTTGTATTAGATTTCCATTAAAATTTCTGCTCTGCTACAGTGAGTTGTGCTCTGATGAATATTTTATCTTGCTATATTAGAGTGTGTATGTGTGTTTGTGCACTTATACTTGCTATTTAAGATGAAGATTCCATTTTACTTACCTACTAATTAGACCATTCTTATCAAGCAATTTAAGAAAATTACTTTAAATAATAAAAATAGGTCTGCTGAAAGTTCAGAATGAATGTCAAATGGAAATGTAAAACCTTTGCCATGAAAATTTCCTAAATTTATCCTATATAATAAAAGCCTAATATGCCAAGTGTCCGGCCATCTGTTCAACCAGTTGCTATGATGGGCACTGACCACCAGGGACAGATGATCTGACCAGTAGGTTAGCTTGCTGCTGGGGTTCGGCCAGTCAGGATTGGGCGAGACAGGCCAGACACGCCCCAGAGCCCTCCTGCAGTCTCTTCCCTGCCCCAATCATGCACTACTGGGGTCCCTTGGCCTGGCCTGCACCCTCTCGTAATCTGGGACCCCTCAGGGGATGTCAGAGAGCCAGTTCTGGCCTGATCCCTGCAAGCCAAGTAGAGGGACTCCACTGGTGCACAAATCTGTGCACTGGGTGCACTCACTGGGCCTCTCGTATTCTATAAAATTCAGTTGAACTTACTTATTTTTAAATTTTATTTTTTTTTAAAAAATTTTTAAATATTCAACACAAAATAACCCCTCCAACTTTACTGAGGTGATTGACCATGTCCACAACGAAATCCTGGAATTTGGCAGCTAACCCAGCCCCAGCCTCAGCTATTTTGTTAGCACCAGCAGGCAAGCACTCCTTCTGTAGTCTATAGATATAGATGTCTCTGTTGGCTTCCTCTCTTGCAACTCTTGCAGGTTGCATGCCCTACAGACCTTTGAGTCTTGGCCTATCAGTCTTAGGCCAGCTGTAGGCAAAGTGGCAGGCAAAATCTCAGGGGGCAGGTGGAGATAACCAGGGAAATACCAGATGCCCTCATTGGTAAAGTAGCAGTAATAATGTCTCCAGGCAAACATTATGTTTTGAAAGACTGCATGACCTTCATGACATGAAGATTAGGCACATTCTTGTCTGCAAGCCGGGAGTATTTAAGCATGTGAACATCATTCTTCGCCACCATCACTTCCTCCTTAAAAAGGAGTTCATAGCCCTAACCCAGTGGTTGGCAAACTGCGGCTTGCGAGCCACATGTGGCTCTTTGGCCCCTTGAGTATGGCTCTTCCACAAAATACCACGGCCTGGGCGAGTCTGTTTTGAAGAAGTGGCTTTAGAGGAAGTTTAAGTTTAAAAAATTTGGCTCTCAAAATAAATTTCAATGTGGTTGTACTGTTGATATTTGGCTCTATTGACTAGTGAGTTTGCCGACCACTACCTTAGCCTGTTTGGCTCAGTGGATAGAGTGTTGGCCTGTGCACTGAAGTTTTCTGGGTTCGATTCTTGTCAAGGGCACGTACCTCGGTTGCAGACTTCTCCCCAGCCCAGCCCTGGTTGGGGCGCAACCAATTGCATGTGGCAGCCAATTGATGTGTTTCTCTCACATCAATATTTCTCTCTCTCTTTCCCTATCTTTTTCACTCTCCCTAAAAAATCAATGGAGAAAATATCCTGCCAAATCCGGTTTGGCTTAGTGGATAGAGCGTCAGTCTGTGGACTGAAAGGTCCCAGGTTTGATTCCGGCCAAAGGCATGTTACCTTGGTTGCGGGTACATCTCCAGTAGGGGGCGTGCAGGAGGCAGCTGATTGATGTCTCTCTCTCATTGATGTTTCTAACTCTATCTCTCTCCCTTCCTCTCTGTAAAAAAAATTGATAGAATATATTAAAAGAAGAAAAAAGAAAAAATATCCTCAGGTGAGGGTTAAAAAAAGTAAAAAATAAAATGAAATAAATACATTTTTTAAAAAATGGAGCTCATAAATGGCAATCTGGTTTTTTTTGGGCATTAACTTTGCAATGACTGTAGTGTCTGGGGCCAGAGATGGAAAGAAAGGGACCAAAACCCAATTGAATTTATAATTTAGAAGCTCATAGTTTAAAGCCAAATTAAAAACTTTTTAAAAAAATATTTTTTTATTGATTTCAGCGGAAGAGTGAGGGAGAGAGACATAGAAACATCAGTGATGAGAGAGAATCATTGATCGGCTGCCTCCTGGCACACTCCACACTGGAGATTGAGTCCTGCAACCCAGGCATGTACCCTGACCAGGAATTGGGAATCCGTGACCTCCTGGTCCATAGGTCAATACTCAACCTCTGAGCCATGCCAGCCAGGCTAAAATCAAACCTCTTGCTATTCTCATTTCATATATAACGACCTTACTTGCCCTGAACTCATTGATGCCAGAAACTACATCACTTGTTTTATTCTATTAAAAAAATTTAACTCCCTTAATAAATAACAGAAAATTGGGAGCCTACTGTGTGTTCACTAAGTCAATATTACTTTCACTAAGTTCAGTAGTACTTTAATTTGGATTAGTTGGAGAGAGGGTGTTCAGTTTAATGACTAATACAAAATTTAAATATATCGAAATAGGTCCACCTAAGCCAGATTAACAGAATGCTGCCTAAGTGGAGCTCCTGTTTCACCATGGTGGATGAGGTCTATCATTTTTAAAAGAAACTCTTTAATCCTTTCTGTCTGACTCATTGTGGCTCTTAAGTCCCTTTCTTAGAAAGTCAATGATCTGGGATATTAAGCATCTTGTCAGGTGGATCTGCTGATTGCCGATACTCCATCTATGTTACATTAATGTTACATACTTCTAGTAAATAAAAATTACTGATTTTGCAGATGAAACATTTCTATATGACTATTTTATGTTAAACAAATTTAGGCATTAAGAATTAATTTGCTTAAAAATGTTTGATAACCTGAACAGTGTTTGTTGAAGTGTAAAATTATATTATCTTCAGTGGGTGCTGCAATGCAAGTGTACATATGTTCTTTGAAGTATACTGAATTGATAAATTACATACAAATAAATTTGTTAATAGCTATGTTAAACAAAAAGGAATAGGTGAAATTAGTACATTATTTCAAAATATATGTAATATGTTATTAATGAGATAGTTTACTTTTTCCCCCCTGGTTTTGAAATCTGGTTGTATTTTATAAAACATCTTGGTTTGAACTATTCACAATTCAGCTGCTCAGTAAACACCTGTGCTGGTGGTTAGCAGCTGGGTAGTGCAGTTTTAGTTTTAGGGTGAAAACTTTATAGATTTGTTGTGAATCTAAGGAGCATTTATGAAAATATAAAGTCATAAATAATTATAAGGAATTGTACTGTTTTAGAGTTTGTTAATGATAAGTCATTTTTGTCCTTATTTCAATATACTTTGGCTTTTAATAATAAGAGAGTTGTTCTTTCAGTTAGGATGCTTATCTTTAGAAATAAGTAAGATTAAGAGTCACATTTTACAAATAAATGAATGCTGTTGGTCAAAAGCTCAAAAGGAGAACACAGATAATTATTGGAGTATGATAGTCCTCAGAAATGATATGGGGAAAACATGTCAGAGCCTGTCAGTTATAAACGTAAAATTTTGGCCTATCCAGGTTGAGTATTGACCTATGACCCAGGAGGTCACAGTTCGATTTCAGGATAAATGCCCAGGTTGCGGGCTCAATCCCCATTGTGGGGTGTGCAGGAGGCAGTAGATCCATGGTTCTCATCATGGATGTTTCTCTTCCTTTCCCTAACACTTTAAAACCAAATATATTTAAAAACTTTGTGCACACCAATAAACGTGATACATCACATAAACAAATTGAGAGATAAAAATCACATAGTCATATCAATTGATGCAGAAAAAGCATTTGACAAAATCCAACACCCTTTCTTGATAAAAACTCTCAGCAAAGTGGGAATAGAAGGATCATACCTCAACATCATAAAAATATATGATAAACCCACAGCTAACATCATACTCAATGGGCAAAAACTAAAACCATTTCCCCTAAGAACAGGAACAAGACAGGGATGCCCACTCTCACCTCTCGTGTTTGACATAGTACTGGAAGTATTAGCCATTGCAATTAGGCAAGAAGAAGAAATAAAAGGCATCCAAATTGGAAAAGAAGAAGTAAAGCTGTCCTTATTTGCAGATGACATGATACTGTACATAAAACCCGAAGGACTCCATCCCAAAACTAATTGACTTAATAAATGAATTCGGCAATGTAGTAGGATACAAAATTAATGCCAAGAAATCTGTGGCATTTCTATACTCTAATAGTGAAATTACAGAAAGAGAGACTCAAAAAGCAATACCATTTACCACTGCACCAAAAAAATTAAGATACTGTACCTAGGAACAAACCTAACTAAAGTGGTAAAAGACCTATATGCAGAAAACTACAGGACACTGAAAAAAGAGATAGAGGAAGATGTGAACAGATGGAAGAGCATACCATGCTCATGGATTGGGAGAATCAACATCATTAAAATGTCCATACTACCCAAAGCAATCTATGGATTCAATGCTCTACCATTAAAATACCAATGACATATTTCACAGACCTAGAAAGAATTCTTCATAGATTCATCTGGAACAAAAAAAGACCACGAATAGCCACAGCAATTCTGAGGAAGAAGAATAAAGTAGGTGGGATCTCAATACCAGATTTCAAGCTATATTACAAAGCAACTGTTATCAAAACAGCCTGGTACTGCCACAAGAACAGACATATAGACCAATGGAATAGAATAGAGAACCCAGATATCCACCCAAACCACTATGCTCAACTAATATTTGACAAAGGAGGCATGAACATACAATGGAGCCAAGATAGCCTCTTCAATAAATGGTGTTGGGAAAATTGGACAGATACATGCAAAAAAATGAAACTGGACCACCAACTTACACCAAATACAAAAATAAACTCAAAATGGATACAGGACTTAAACATTAGAAGGGAAACCATAAAAATATTAGAGGAATCCACAGGCAGCACAATCTCAGACATATGCTGAAAGAACTTCTTCACTGATACTGCTCCAAAGGCAATGGAAGCTAAAGAAAAAATAAACAAATGGGACTACATCAAAATAAAAAGCTTTTGTAAAGCAAAAGAAACCATCAACAAAACAACAAGAAAGATCACTGTATGGGAGAACATATTTGCAAATATTATCACTGATAAAGGTTTAATCTCCAAAATCTACAGCAAACTTATACAACTTAATAAAAGGAAGATGAAGGATCCAATAAAAAAATGGGCAACGGACCTAAATAGAACCTTTTTAAAAGACGACAGAAGGAAGGCCAAGAGACACATGAAAACATGTTCAAAGTCATTAATCATCTGAGAGGTGCAAATCAAAACGACAATGTGATACCATCTTACACCTGTCAGAATGGCAATCATCAACAAATCAACAAAGGACAAGTGTTGGGGAGGATGCGGAGAAAAAGGAACCCTTGTGCACTGTTGGTGGGAATGCAGACTGGTGCAGCCACTCTGGAGAACAGTATGGAGTTTCCTCAAAAAACTAAAAATGGAACTCCCATTTGACCCAGCAATCCCACTCTTAGGAATTTATCCTAAGAAATTAGAAACACCAATCAGAAAGGATTTATGCACCCCTATGTTCATAGCAACACAATTTACAATAGCTACAATTTGGAAACAGCCTAGGTGCCTGTCAGCAGATGAGTGGATCAGAAAACAGTGGTACATTTACACAATGGAATACTATGCCACCATTAAAAAGAAGGAACTCCTACCATTTGCAGCAACCTGGATGGAACTGGAGAGCCTTATGCTTAGTGAAATAAGCAAGTCAATAAAGGAGAAGCACCACATGATCTCACTCATTTGTGGATAATAAAGAACATTGTAAACTGATGAACAAAAGGATAAATACAGAGGCAGTAAAGCATCAAACAGACTGTGAAATTATAGCAGGAAGATTAAGGAGAGGTGGGGTAGATAAGAGATCAATCAAAGGACTTGTATCTATGCATATAAGCATAACCAGTGAACATAGACACTGGGAGGTTGGGGTATGCCTGGGAGGGAGGGGGGGCAATGGGGAGATACGTATACATGTAACAATAAAAAAAATTTGTAATAGATCTTTCTGATGGAATTATTATGGCTAAAGGGTTTATATCTTTTATTAGCTTTTCAGTGAGCTCTTTGATATGAAAAAATTCTGAAGGACAGTTAATAGCTATTACATATTTCCCACAGTCAAACATTCCTACTTCTTTTTAATTAGTCATAGCCCATATTAATTGTTTTCCCTAGAAAAATAGTTAGAATTTTATCTTCTTAGTAAATACTTTGGTTTAAATTTGGTAAATGTTTAAGTCTGTATCCGCAAAGACAAAAGCACTCAAAAAGGTAGGCAAGATTCTTGAAACACTTCTATTAATATTTCTTTCATGGCAGGTCAGCTGGCAAATGAATTCTTGTTTTTGTTTGAGAAAAATATTTATTTCTCTTCCACTTTTGAAGGTTAATTTTTGTGGGAAATAACTAACTTTGTAGGTTTTTTTTCTTCTTTCAATGTTTTAAATAGTTTACTTCACTCCCTTGCTTGAGTGTCTGAAGAGAAAGAAGCTGATGGAATTTTTATCCTTGTTCCTCTCTAGGCTTTATCTTGCGGTTTTTTTCAACATTTTCTCTGTCTTGGGTTTTCTGTAGTTTCAATATGGTATACATAGGTGTAGACTCTCTTACATTTATCCTATTTTGTATTCTCTGAGCTTCCTGGATATGTAGCTTGGTGTATGTTACTAATTTTGGAAAGTTTTCTGGTATTCCAATTACAGATGTTATATCTTTTGACATTACAGTCCTTGGATATTCTGTTGGTTTTTTTGCTATTGTAGTTGTTTGTTTGCTATTGTAGTTGTTTGTTTTTTTAATTACTTTTTTCTCTCTGCATTTTTTTGGGAAATTTCTATTGACCTATCTTTAAGCTTACTGATTCTGTCTATGGCACTGTCTAGTCTGCTGTTGAACCTACCAATGGCATCCTTTATTTCTGTTAGAGAGTTCTTTTATTTCTTGTATTTCCTCGTGATTATTCATATGCTTACCTTAATAACTATGCTTGCATATTTTTTTCCCCATTATCAATAGTAACATATTAGCATAGTTATATTACATTTCCTGTCTGGTCTTGGCTGGTGTGGCTCAGTTGGTTGAGTGTCGTACCATGCACCAAGAGGCTGCTGTTTGGATTTCTGGTTAGGACACATTCCCAAGTTTTGGGTTTGATCCTCAGTAGAGGGCGTGCGGAGGCAGCTGATCGATGTTTCTCTCTTCATTGATTTTTCTCTCTCCTTTTTCCTTCCTCTCTCTAAAATCAACAAAAACATGTTAAAAAAATAATCCACTGTCTGATTTCAAAGAATATTTGAGTCCAGCTCTGATGCTTGTTTTGCATTTGTGTCTTTTCTTGCCTTTTAAAAGTATGATGTGGCACGACCAGTATGGCTCAGTGGTTGAGTGTCCGTCCACCTCTGAACCAGAATGTCACGGTTCAATCCTCTTCAGGTCCCATGGGTTCGATCCCCAGTGTGGAGCATGCAGGAGGAAACCAAACAATAATTATCTCTCATTGATGTTTCTCTCTCTCTCTCTCCCCATCTCCCTTCTTCTGAATTCAATAAAAAATAAAAGCATGATGTGTAATTTTTTGTTGACAGTTGGACGTGATGTATTAGGCAGTAGTTGCTAAGTTAAATATGTCTTTAGTGTAAGGTTTTATATTAATTTAGCTAGGGATTGTACTTTAATATTTGCTCTAGCTGTAGGTGCCAGGGGCTTCAGATTTTTTTAATGTCCTTGTTATTGTCTCTCTTGCTGTACAGTATTTGGATTTCCCTAAGAACTCTTGCTAGATAGTATCTGCATTGTACACTCTTTCAGCATTAATTAACTCTTATACTGGAACTCCATAGTATGGTGGTAAGGTGTAGGAGAGAGAAAGCATCCTATAATCTTAGAATTAAATCTCAAACTTAGTGAATCTGTGTCCTGGGACACTGATCATTACAAGCCTTTCTTAGTTGTCTTCCTTTCTACCCCCAACACAGAAGAGAAGGGACTGGAATCTGAGAAATGCCCTTTCCACAGGTGGTAAAGTCCCAAATAAGATCTTTTCCTTGGAGCATAGGTCTTTGTTATGGAGAATGCTCTGGGTCTTGGTTATTTCACAGTGATTACTTTTTCCTTCCCCTTTGCCAGAACTACAAAGACATATCTATGGGCTCTTCAGAGTGAGAACAGGATGGGGTTCATGGAAGTAAAGCCCACAAAAGTGTGGGGTTCTCCTAAGACTACAGTCCCCAGAAGTTTCCCACTCTCATGATATTCCGCACTCAGCCTCCAGGAATTCATTGAAATTACCATTAAAGTATTTGTGGTGGATTGACTTTTTGTCCCTCAAACAGTAATGGTCCAGTTCTAATCTTGGTAAGTATGAATGTGACATTATTAGCAGAATCTTTGAAGATGTAACTAAGGAACTGAACATGATGTCATCCTAGGTTTAGGATTGGCCATTAATCCAAAGACTGATGCCCTTATCAAGAGTAAGAAGAGGGAGATCTCAGACAGAGATACATTAGGGGAAGGCCATATGCAGATGGAGGCAGAGGTTGGAATTAGGCAAAACAAGGACTTTGAGAGATTGCTGGCAGCTCCCAGAAGCCAAGATAGAGGTATGGAGCAGTTCTTCCGTGGAGTCTTCCGAAAGTTCCAGCCCTGCTGGATACCCTGATTTTGTGCTCTGGCCTCTGGAGCTATAATTGAGAGAACAGTGTTGTATTTTAAGTCACCTAGTTTGTGTCAGTTTGTTATAACAACTTTGGGAGACTGGTAACAGTGTTTCTCCCAGTTTGTGGCTCGAGTGGTTTCTACTGGATGTGATCTAGTAGATGATGGTTGTGACTCTGAATATGTCTAATCTTTCCATAATCTTGAAGTGGTGGTTTTCTCTATGCCCTCATTTCTCTGATGGGTTCAAAGAAAGTAATTGATTTTCAGTTTGTTTAGCTTTTTTTCTTGTAAGGATGAAAAGGATGAGATTAACAACTTCCAAGCTTTTTATATGTTGGAGCTAAACTAAGTCACGTATTTTTAAAAAATATATTTATTGACTTAGGAAGGGAAAGAGAGAAAGAGACATCGATGTGAGAGACAAACTTCTATTAGTTGCCTTCTGTATGCACTCCTACTGGGAATTGGACCTGCAACCTTTTGGTGCACAGGATGATGTTCCAACCAACCGAGCCACATTGGCCAGGGCCATCTTAGAATATTTTTTCTCCTGATTTTTATATTGCTGCTGTTATTTTAATCTTCTTACATTTCAATTTTCTTTCTATTGTTATATGTCATAACATATTACTTTCAGTTGTACATGATTGCAAAATAACCACAATAAGTCTAGGTCAGTGGTTGGCAAACTGCGGCTCGCAAGCCACATGTGGCTCTTTGGCTCCTTGAGTGTGGTTCTTCCACAAAATACCACAGCCTGGGTGAGTCTATTTTGAAGTGGCATTAGAAGAAATTTAAGTTTAAAAAATTTGGCTCTCAAAAGAAATTTCAATCATTGTACTATTGATATTTGGCTCTGTTGATTAATGAGTTTGCCGACCACTGGTTTAGGTAAAGGTTTGTTATCTATGTACATAGTTACAAAATTTTTTCTTGTAATGAGAATTTTTAAGTTTTATTCTCTTTAGCATCTTTCAAATATGCAGTATAGTATTACTAACTTTAGTCACCATGCTGTATATTATTTAATTATTTTATAATTGGAAATTTGTACCTTTTGACAACCTTCACCCAATTTTTGTTCTCCCAGCAAGTACCAATCTGTTCTCCATCTTTGAGTTATTTTTAAAAATATATTTATTTATTTAATTTTTAAGATTTCACACGTGAGATCTTACGATATTTGGGTATTTGTCTTCCTCTGTCTGACTTATCTCACTTAGCATAATGCCCTCAAGTTCCATCCATGTTGATGCAGATAGCAATATATCCTTCTGTTTATAGTTGAATAGTATTCTGTTGTGTGTGTGTGTGTGTGTGTGTATATATATATCACTTAAAATATATTTATTCAATGGAAAGTTAGGTTGTTTTCATATCTTAACTATTATAAATAATGCTGCATTGAACATAGTTGTGCATATATCTTTTCAAGTTAGTTTTTTGTCTTCTTTGGATAAATTCCCAAAGATTTGTTCAATCATATGATAGGTAGTTCATTATTTAATTTTTGAGGAACTCTATACTGTTTTCCATAGTGGCTGTACCAGTTTATATTCCTATCAACAGTGCACAATTTGGATTGCTTTCTTCACGCTTTAAAAATAAACTGAACCTGGCCAGTTTGGCTCAGTGGTTGTGTTGACCAGGATCTGAAGGCTGGGAGTAGAGGAGGCTGCACAAGAAAAGTTTGATGCTAGCAGAGGTTCATGAGGTTTAAGGAAAGAAGCCATCTGATGTAGAAGCTTCAGCAAATTATCTAGAGATCTAGCTCTAAGATAATTAATGAATGGTGGTTATATAAACAACAGATTTTTAATGACCATGAAGCAGCCTTGTATTGGAAGAAGATGCCATCTAGGTTTTAATAGCTAGAGAGAAGTCTTTGCCTGGCTTTAAAGGACTGTCTTATTAGCGGCTAAGAGTAGCTGGAAACTAAGTTGAATCAGTGCTCATTTACTACTATGAAAATGCTAGGGCCCCTAAGAATTATGCCAAATCTATTCTGCCCATGCTATATAAAAGGAACAACAAAACCTGGATGACAGCATATCTTTTTACAATATGTTTTACTGAATATTTTCAGCCCACTGCTAAAACATACTGCTCAGAAAAAAAAAGATTTCTTTTAAACTACTACTGCTCATTGACAAAGCACCTCATCACCCAAGACTTCTGATGGAGATGTATGAAGACAATGTTTTTATGCCTCTCAATACAACATACATCCTGTAGCTTGTGGGTCAAGGAGTCATTTTAACTTTCGTCTTATTATTTAAGAAAATACATTTTAAAAGGCTACAGCTGCCATGGATAGTGAATCCTCTGATGGAACTGGGCAAAGGAAGTTTTAAAACCTTTTGGAAAGGATTCACCATTTTATATGTCATTAAGAACATTCGTGATTCATGGAAAGAGGTCAAAATATCAATATAGCAGGAGTTTGAAAAAAGTTGATTATAACCAATATAGGTGACTTTGAGGAGTTCAAGACTTCAGTGGAGGAAGTAACTGTAGATGTGGTGGAAAATAATAAGAGCTAGAATTAGAAGTGGGGACTGAAAGTGTGACTTGATTGCTGCAATGTCATGAGAAACTAACAGATGAGGAGGTATTCTTATGGATGAACAAAGAAAGTGTTTTTTAAAATTATTTAAAATATTGATTTCAGAGAGAGAGAGAGGGTACAGGGGTGGGGGGAAGAAACATTGATTGGTTGCCTCCTGTATGCTCCCTGACTGAGATCAGATTGAATCTGCAACTCAGGCTTGTGCCCCGACTGGAAATAGAGCCCGCAACCTTTCATGTGTATATTCTAAGATTGGTTACTTTAGCAAAGATCCAGGTTACTTTCATCTTTCTTCTCTTTCATCCTAATCATAACTGCTCTTTAACTTATCTCAAATAATTGTGCCAATTTTGGGGCATTACATTCTCACCAAGGAACATCCAAAGTCTGCAGGAGGACATTCCTTCTCTTTGTTTTGTATTTAAGGTTAACTAAACCTTTCCGGAACTCTTGCTCACATCTTATTGATCAGAATCCATCAGTCACATGCATATTTCAAAACTCCATTGGAGTGTGTGCATATGAAATTATTATTATTTTTTAAAATATTCTTGCATTCTTTTTTTAACATTTATTTTATTTTATTTTATTTTATTTTATTTTATTGATTTTTTGCAAAGGAAGGGAGAGAGATAGAGAGTTAGAAACATCGATGAGAGAGAGACATCGATCAGCCGCCTCCTGCACGTCCCCTACTGGGGATGTGCCCGCAACCAAGTTACATGCGTTTGACCAGAATCGAACCCAGGACCCTTAAGTCCGCAGACCAACGCTCTATCCACTGAACCAAACCGGTTTTGGCATATGAAATTATTTTAAATCAACTATCTGTAGACCTTTGCTTCTTGACCAGTAGCATGAGGTATTCTGGGATTTACTTATTCAAAGTATTCATTTAAACACAATTCCTCAACAAGATGTTTTCTGCAAGAAAATAAGATAGTTTGGTTGTACATTAGTATTTGGGAAGTACTGGTCTTGACTAATCAAGAATTACCCCCTTGAAACAAACCTCACTTGTTAGAGTACAGGGTCCCAAAATAATTGAACAAAAAGATATGATGATGTACATGGGAAGAAGAAAGATGAATGGAGGTATGATTGATTAGTCTGCCACCTGAATAGGAAATCTGTTACTGCTTTTCTTATATTGAACCCTATAAAGTATTAATAGCATGCATAAGTCATGTTCTATAATCTAAAATTATACTTAAAGGAGATGAAATATGGATCCTTACTAACCTTCATTTTAGGGAAGGTTATTCTGGCCTTCAGGGATTGGGCTTTATTCTGTTCTATAACAGTATCGCCATAAACTTAGCAATTTAAAACAATATACATTTATTATCTCAGTGATTTTGTGGTTTAGCAGTCTGGGCAGGGCTAATGGGGTCCTCTGCAAGGCTGCAATCAAGGTGTTGGTCAGAGCTTGGGTTTTTAACTCAGGGAAGATCCACACTGACATGATTATTGGCATCATTCAGTTCTTTGTAGGCTGTTTGACTGTGGGCCTCAGTGTTTTGCTGGCTGTCAACTCTAAACCTTCCTCAGCTGCTTGCATGTGGTCCTCCCCATTGGCCAGTTCACAGCATGGCAGCCTGTATCTTCAATGCCAGCAACTGAGTGTCCTGGGAAGATGGACATTATAATCTTAGTTTTCATATACAGTCCATCGTATTTGTCAGATTCTATTGGTTAGAAGTCAATTATTAGTTACATTCGTATTTAAGGAGAGGGAATTCTGTAAGAACATGATTATCAAGAGATGGGATTTTGGGGACAACTTAGAGTTGTCTGTCTGTCCCCGAACATGAAGGGTAAAATATCTATATCTATCTATATCTATATCTATATCTATATCTATATCTATATCTATATCTATATCTATAT